>JAQFZO010003329.1:0-10182 GCA_034695885.1 Geophilus flavus | reverse complement strand
CCGATCTCAATCTCCTTCAAACGTGGTTTACCAGTCATCACGGTTCCACTGCCGTCCCGTAGAGAAAAATGTCGCTTCACATTGAGGCCCGTAAGTCACACGGTAGGAGACTTCTTGCAAGAAGTTCGCAGCGAGGACAAAGGAATCGATAGGATAGGACTACACACGACAGGTACAGTAAAGCTGGCTTCACTGTTCACACTTGCACACTGCAAGCACTATACTACAGGTAAACGCGTTAGTACGCATATGGACTTAGAATTTTTCATCTGTCGTCGTTCGCAACTTTTCTGAATCCTCTCTTCACGAGAATTCCAAAAATCTAGGTTGTGGGGCTGAAATATATGCGCAACAATGCGAAAATCGTTGTCAAAAATCGCAAAGGCACGATATAAGCCAAATCATACTTTGAGGGCATCATCTGAATTGTCTAATCATAAAAATCTATTCCTCACATTCCAAAAATCTAAGACCCATTTTGAATTTTACCCAAAATTTAATAATGCAGGAAAGGTTTTGCGCACATTGTTGTAAGATGGAAATAGATTTTCGGATTACCCACAATATACCTAGCAGTTGCAAGAGAGTTTAAAGTACCTTGAGTTGCACTTGCGTTTACGTGCTTACGTGCTTACGGCTTGCGGATTACCCACAATACACCTTGCGTTTACTCTTGCATATAACAACGCTTCGATTATCGTTTTTATTTTACTAATTAATTGTGTATTATGATCGCCAGATGGCGTACGGATAGCTTCCTCGTCGAGCATCGAATCGCTGGTGCAAGACGATTTCCAACTCGTGGTCAACGACGTGGTGTACCACGTGAGTCCACCTGCGATGGGTAAGTTTCTATGTCGGATTTGACTCGATTTCATTTTTTCGTGTGATTTTTTTATCTTCGAATCGCATTGATTTTTTTCCTCAGACAGGTTGACGCACGAAGAACTCGAGCGATTATCAGATGTGAGGAAATTGGTGTATGCTCTGTTCGAAGCCTTACATGTGGACGAGCATCAGCTGGGAAAGGAAAGAGAGTTGCACTCTCAACTCGAAGCGCTCAAAGTCGAGTTGGAGCCGTTGGAAAAGGTAAAAAAAAATTGGAAGTTCACCTTTTCGCTTTGAGTGGTTTCCATTTTTTTTAAAGGGTTTAATATTGTGTGTGAAAGATAAGTACTGTAAGTTTGAAAGCAAAGTTGAAGTTAGCGTAGTTAAAATGGTGGTTTTGTTCGATTTTCTATAAAGTTACACGAGAGGGCGTTGTTTGGATGTAAATTTTCAGTTTGAAGGTAATTGTGTTATTTGCGTCATTGAGTTTGTGAGTTTATGGATAAACAAGGTTGAAAAAAAAAATCAATTTTTTGATCGATTTTATTGATTTTTTTGGGGTTTTTCAAAATTATTATGCTAATTTTGTACAGAATTGGGTTTCGATCGGTCGGGCACAGGGTCATTGTTCTCCGAAGTGTCCACAACTCCCACAATACAGTAGTTGAAAGAAAGAATCATTGGTTGATAACTTGGGATGCCCCTGTAAATTTTGCCACTTATAGATGGTGCTGCAGTCTGAAGGTTTATGATTACGTAAGCTAGTGAAAGAAGTTATTAATGTTTTCTACATATTTTTTACCCCGTTGTTCTGATCGACTGCTGAATCCAAAATGGCTGCCCCTATCTATTTGTTACGGCGTTTTACTTCGAATTTTCATTTTAACCCATAAATGAACATCGAACACGGTTTAAACATTTATTTTTATAGGTGGTCATTAGTGAGAATGGTTTATTTTTTCAAAAGTTTTCTTTAGTTTGAGCCCACAGAGGCACAGACTGCAGAGCTGTGTGCCATCTAGTGACAATTGTGTAAGGCTGGATGTTTCTCTAACTTTCATTTTACTACAGTATCCCAAACCTATGCAAAAATAAAAATGTTGCCACATCATTTCTGCACACTGCAGCACAAAGAGTGGATTTTGCAGAAATTCATATCGAATGAGCATTGCATACAGATTTTCTGCAAAGTGTACAGAAGTATTTTTATAAGGATTACCGTATCATGACAGTGTAGATACTACATTTGTTCGATAAAGATAATTATGTGAAATGCAACTTTTGTACAACTCCCAGTCCACTTCCTGATAAATATGTCTGTACTCTGGACTGTACCTCAGTCTCATGTGTTTTACTCACGACTGTACTTCGAGAGCCAAAACTTTGTTTTTACCAACACTCAACTGCAAAAGCATTGCTAGATTGTGTCTTGTCACGCAGTTACAAGAGGCAACGATCAACTCGCCAATCTACATTAAGTTGTGATGTTGTAATGTACCAAGTGGACAATTCTGACACACACAAGCTGAGAGAGAAGTGAATTGCCTCCATAGTTTCCCAATTTTTTGGTCGAAGGAACCCTTAATGTTCTGTACAACATTACGAAACCCCCCTTTAATGTTTTTAATGTCTTGGTGATATACACCTTTTAAGTTTTAATACAGTCCAAAAAATTGCAAAAAAGAAAATTACAAAATAAATTTTAATGGCGGGAGTGTAATCGAGGAGTTTCAAGAAAATACTACTTCAATATAAAACATGAGGCAAAATCTTAGAGCAATGATTCACAGAAATAATCTTACAAAATGATTTTAGTTACGGTATACCATACATCTATTAGTAACATAGCCATTTATCATTTTAAATTGCATTGATGTAAAAAAAATGAATTTGTTATTTTATTTATTTATTTATTTATGTTGTCTTTCATTTTCTCTTTAATAGAAAAAATTGGAATTGGCGGAACAAGCCACCCGTCGAACTAATTTACTGTCGTGGTTCGGACTCGGGTTGATGGCGACTCAGTTCGGAATCCTCGCACGACTCACATGGTGGGAATATTCATGGGATATCATGGAACCTGTCACGTATTTTGTCACTTACGGAACGACGATGGTCGCCTATGCCTACTTCGTTCTTACCAAACAGGTAAAACCTTTATCTCCAAGAAAATATTAAAAAAAGAAAAATTTATAACCAACTTCCGACAGACCGACACTTAATAGAAAAACGTCACAATCTGACATTTATATCTATACACCAACAAAAGCAAAAATATTACATTTTTCCACTAAACGTAACTCAATTTTTATTTCTTTCAAGATTTACAGTAAAACTTATAAAGAAGGATAAAATATAACTTGTGAATATGACGTAATTTAATAGACAACCAATCACACTGCTTTTAGCTTATATAATGGGTCAATCATGTATCTTGTGTGATTCTCTACCCAGATAGCACTCGGACATCCTAGGATGTTCGGTGGACGTCTTCTTCGGATGTCAGGAACGTCCGTTTTTTATCCCAAGCATGTATTTTTTTTTTTGTCCAAATAAGGTCCTCGGTATACTGGTAATTTGGATTTTGAGAAATGTCTTAAGGACGGTCTAATTTCAAGAGATTAATTTTTGATTTTTAGGACGTCCTTGGGATATCCCATGGAAAGCCAAATGTCTTAGGGATGTCTTAGGGATTTAAGGATCTAATATGGACGTTCACAGGACGTCAAGTGTTATCTGGGTACTTTAAAAATTTGGAAAATTTGCCTCGATACCACTTCCACTGCTTTTTAAAATCACAGGAAGTTACTGATGAATGATGACAGGCAAGTTTTGGATGAAAAAAATAAACAAAAAATCAATTTGAATTTAATTTTTCAGCCGATAGTTGTAAATACATCCATTACACAAATAGCGTTACATACGTAATTCATGGGAGCGGGTAGTTTTTTAGGAAATGTTATGGAGGGGGAGGGAAGGAGGGGTCTGTAATGCGTTTTCGTAATTTATGAACGACCTCTAATTTCGCCACATTCCAATCCAAATTCCAAACCCATAAATAACAAAAATATCGATAAGAATTTTTTATAATTTTCCAAAAATCTTTTTCTAGGAATACATCTTGACCGATGTGAAGGACCGGGAATTTCTCGTCTCGTTTCATAAACGAGCAAAGAAAATCGGTTTGGACGTGCAACGATACAACGAGCTCAAAGATGCTATTGCAAAGGTGGAGAGGGACCTGTCCCGTCTTCGAGACCCTCTCTTCTTGCATTTGCCTCAACTCTCAGGGACGAAGAGCGAATTAACGACAAATAAATCAACAACAACCAATAAAACTACTAAACCCACATCTTAGGGGTCTCCCATTTATGAATTTTTTTTTTTTTTCACTTTTTCCTTTTTTGTTTTTCAGTTTTTCTCGGAAGGGTTAGAAGTAAAAAAAAAAATCAGGGGTTAAAACTTATGAAAAATTTAAAAAATTATAAAAAAAATTTAAAAAAATTTAAAAAAATTATAAAAAATATAAAATAAAAAAAAAATCGCAATTTTCCCTTCCCTAGAAAATGCGAGCAGTTTTCGGGTCTCTGATCCGAAAGAACCTTTTTCAATTTCTCAAGGAAATTTTGATAAAAATTATTTCTAGAAACTTGTTGTCGGGCATATGGAAAATGGTGAATGATTAAAAAAAATCCACTTCCCGCCGTCGCCCCTTAACTCTGCCAGCATCCGAGCTTCTTCCAAAACTAAAATTGTTTCATTTGTCCTTTATTATTATTATATTTGCCTTAGATTTGAATATTTGAATTAACCCAAGTAGTACAATACGCCCCTGGGACGTAATTCGGACGAAAGCAATGGGGGAAAAAGTTACGTCCAGGGGATGTCCCTTAGATGAAATTTGGATTAAACTGTTAGACTTCCCTGGGACGTAAAAAGAGTCAACTGATGTCGTAATTCGGATGTCTGCATTGGATAGGAGATTTCCTAGGACGTAATTCGGACGAAAGTGACGTGAGAAAAATTACGTCCAGGGGACTTTCCTTGGATGTAATTCGGATTAAGCCGTCGCACGTTCTTGGGACGTAAAAGAGTCAACTAGTGTCGTAATTCGGATGTAATCAGGACCATTGTCCTTTTACGTCCGAGTGACGTATTGTGCTACTTGGGACGTGGCCTGTGATTTGTGAGTTTTTAATCCGAGTTTCGATGGTTCCCCGGGTGAATTTAATGGAAAATATGAAAAAATCGCACATTTGACACGTTAAATCCAAAGGATTTAAGTCGATCACACCCAGACAGTGTAGAAAGTTTTCGTGGATTGTTACAGGGGGGGGATCGTCGAAATCGGAGTTTCAAAAAGAAAAAAAAATTAAAAAGGGATATATTAAAATATTAAAAAGTGCTCGTATCAATGCAATTTAATGTAAATGAATGCTAAAATATCAATTTTAGTGCCTTGAAAATATTTTTTTTTCTTTTTAAAAACAAAACATTAATATTTTATTTATTAGATTTCACCCACCTGCTGCTTCCGGAATTATGATTTTCTTTTCAAATAATCCTCTTTATACCCGCTTTTTCAATCGATTACTAAAATAAGTAAAAATTAATAAAAATTTAACAAGAAAAATTATGAAAAAGACCAAAAAAAAATTTAAAAAAATTAAAAAACTCTTTCTCATATTGTAAAAAATAGACATTTTTATCGAAAATTTGATCTTTCATGCAATCAATCAACCTTTTAATTTTTTCTTTTCATATTTAGCTTCTTAACCCACAATTTTATGAAAGTAAAGGGGTACAATGGTCGTATGGAAATGAAAAAAAATCATGTGTTTGATTAAATCAGTTGATTCTAGGCAGCTACTTTTTAACAAAAAAAACCACTGCATTCAACCAACTTTTTTTTTAACTAGTTATAAAAAGGAGGAATAAATGCAGTTTTTTCTTTTCTAGACAAAAAGTATAGGAATTCATTTGGTGCCAGAAATTTATAAAAAAAAAATAATACCATAATAAGAAAAGAATGAAAAAAATAGTCCTACTGCGCAGTCGTGTTTCTTTTAGTCTTCTTTATTATAACCCTTTGTGAGTTTTTATTTTCAAATATTTACAAAACCAAAAAATGTACTTATTATTATAAGTTTGCAATCGTGTGAAGGTAATTGATTTAGAAGAGTATAGTACTTATATATATCTTATTATACTAACTCGGGTCGAAAACAAACTTCCGATTTATCCGGAGACAAAAATTAAAAGCCTGGAGTGTTCGGCTTTTATGTCTGTCTTGATTACATTTCTCTTCTTTTTTGGTTGTAATTTGTTGTTTTTTACGTCAATGAGTTGCAACAGAAATGCCATCGCCTAAAAGTTCAGGCCCATCTTAAAAATGGCCTATTTGTCCAGTTTTTCGATTGAATACAAAAATTAAAAATCTTGACTTTTTGGCTTTTATGTCTGTCGTGATTACATTTCTCTTCCTTTTTGGTTGTTGCTAGTTTGTTACAGCAATAAGTTGTCGATAATTGCAACAGAAATGCCAACGTCTAAAAGTTTGAGCCCAAAATTTGAAAAAAAAAGTCAGTTGAAATTTTTTCTTCGAAAGCAAAACTAAAACTTCAAATCGGAAGGTTATTTTCAGCCGGAGGTAGTAATTATTATTATTATTACTATTATTATTATATTTTTTGGGAAACGTACATTTATTGTCACAATTTTGTCTTGTTGATTGTGAAATTTAATTTTTTTGTCTCTTTATAAAAAAAAAAATCCCCATTTCTTAAAAAAACGCACATTATTTTGGATCAAAGTCGTCCAAATGTTGATTTCTATTTTGTTGATGTTATGGGGAAAATGTGATTTTTGGTGGGTACTTAATTACGACTGGGGGCAAGATGACAAAAAAAAATGTATTTAATCTATATTTATTGACAAATTATTATATTATAGCCTTAGCTTCTTACGTTGTTGATGCAAAATAAAATTTAAACAAAAAATATTTATTTGTTTATTTTATTCTTTTTCATTAGTTAATGACAAGGAATTAAATAAACTATCAAAGTGTGGTTCACATTTCAGTCTATAGGAAGCGTTGCCGAACTCGGTCACAGTTTTCACGTCCGATTTTAGGTTGTCTAACATGATGTCTTGGCCGAATTCGGTTATCGTGCCGATGTTGAGTCTGAATGGAACTTTTCCTAAGTGAAACGACACGTGGCCTGATTCGTGGATTCGTGATTCTCCTATTTCTTCGATAATACAACCCGACACAATGTTTCCGGTTGATGCTTGCGATTTATCCGGCTGGGGAAAAAAATACAGATTTAGATCCTTAGTTGCTGCTGGGGATCTAAACATTATTTTACTATGCGTAGGATTATTTTCGAACGGATTATTTCAGACAAGATATTTTTCGAATCGGAAATACTTCTACTAAATGTACTCCGAACACGAAATATTTCAAAATTTTAATATTCCCAGAGAATATGCCTAGCTAAAAAAATTGCAGAGATTTTGTGGAAACTTAAATCATGCAAAAATTAAGTCACAAATCTTAATTTTACAATGTTTTTGTAAAAACAAATCTTCTGGATTAAATTTTGTGTAACATTTGCAAAGTTTTTTAGCTGGGATTTGAAATGGAATATGTTTTGAGAAGAAATATTTCGATTATGTTAGAAGAAAGAAGAAGAAACGAAATCCAGTCGAAAGATTTCGTGTTAGAATAAAATCCTTTTCGGAATATTTCTTTTTTTTCCCACAGAAAATCGTGTTTTCTGTGGAATTTTCGAATAAATCCTGAAACAACATCCCGTTCGAAAATAATCTGTTTACGGTATTTTGTGATTTTTCGTTACGTTTGAATTTGGTTCTTGTTTGATCGGAGTCGCACCGAATTCGGTTTTGATTTTCACGGGTTCCTCGGATGAAGCACACGATTCAACAGTATCAGGTAATAACGCGTAACATCCAACACCGCTGACTGAAAGTAAAAAAGTACGTAAAATTATTATTTTCTTTGAATTTTTACTCGAATTTAAATTCACCTTTTGATAAAATCAAGTCAGACAATGATATCTTTTCATTTACTAATTTTTCGCACTTAATCTCTTGTTTCAATTCTATATTTTCTTGCTGTATATCCATATCATCATCTCGTTCCTTTTTAATCACTCGTAATTCTATTTATAATTTAAAAAAATTAAATTAAATTAAAATTATCAAATATTTTTACAAGATAATTTAAAATTTTCATTTACCCGGTTGTTCGCAATCATCATCCATCATTTCCTGCTTAACCATAGTAAGTAATTCGTCCTTAACTTTACATTTAGCATTGACTTTTTCCATTTTAACATTACAAATCCCCATCGGCAGCGTGTTCGGTTGCATTTCGTCAGAAAAATCTAAACCATCATCGATAAACTAAACAAACAAACCAAAAAAAAACACGTTAGTAAACAAATATTCTTTTAAAAACAAAATCGCAATCACTCGCAATCTTACATCATCACGTAATAAATTACTCAAATAATCATCTTCCTCTTCTTTACTCAATAATTTAGTCGGTAAAAAACCACTTTCGCTTTTACTAACGCGTGGAATGTTACTCCTTTCTCTTCCGGACGATCCACGACTCCCAGCACGACCTGAAATCAAATTTTTTAAAAAAATTTGTAAAAATTCATCAAAATTCCCAATTTTTTTAGATTTTTAACGATTTTAAATCCATCAAACCTTTTTTAAACTCCTCGCTCAATCCGTCAGCAAAAATCCCACCTTCCATTTGTATATAAACTTTTCCTCGCCCTCTTGCCCGTCCCCTTCCACGTCCCCGACCTCTTTCATGATCGTTTCGTTTCTTTTCGGGTTTATTAACATTTTCCGTGATTCCAGGCCTGGAAAAATTGAAAAATAGATCGTTTAATGGTTTATAGAGATTTAGGAAGGTTGATTTTAGTGTTTACTCTGGTTTCACTTGAACACATGGTCTTTTTGGATTAAGATTTGGTGTGAATGTCCGTTTGGGTGGCTTGAATCCACCGAGTGTTAAATCACGTGGCGCTAGAGATGGAAGCCTAGATTGAAAGAAATGGTTGTATGGATTAATCGGTTGGTGATGTTTCTGTGGCATGTTTTTTTAGTTATACCGTTTAATTGAGTTGAATGCGGGATAATTAGCGCTGGTTGATCGCTGACCACTGTCTCCCGATGCCATTTTGCATTCGTCTGCCCGATCTGATTCAAGGTTTGTTTATGTACGGTCTTGCCATCTAGCGGGCGGTTTGGAAAGTATGGAATTGAAATGTGGGTTGTAATGATTTTTATTTTGTAAAAAGAGTTTTGTTATAATAATTTCAATTGGAAAAGGTTTTTTTATTTTTATTAATAATAATTTTTAGTATTTAGCAGTGAATGGAAATAAATGATACTGCCATCTGATGAGTGTAAGCAACGTGTTAATGTCGAACCCATAGCGTTTTAGTTTGCTGTTTTCAAAATTCACCGTTAGGAGTGGTTAGGAGTCGCCACTCGCCATTTTTGAAAAGTGTTTTAGCGGGTTTTAGCGAGGATTTTAGTCCTTTATTCGCTCCTCGGAAGACTAGGTAAGTTTTAGAGTGAAATCAATGAAATATTTCACTTCCCGTTTCGAGATTGTTTTTGCCTTGCGTAGTTTTATCGCGAAACACAGAAAAAAGTTAAATTTTGACTCGCGAATTTATTTCTTAACCCATGCTTCAGCATATTTTACTAGCTGCATTCAAAAACTAAAACAAATATGTGTGTTAGTTATGTTTTGTGTTTTAGACGTCACTTGTTCTCAATAAACTGAGAATTAATGAGAAATAAGTTACACAAAACACAATTTTTGTTTTAGTTTTTAAATGCAACTACTGATTCCGACGTTATTTCCTATCTTTTCTTTTTCTTTTTTCTTTTCTTAGGAGTTTGGCAATGTTGAAACTTGGACTAATGATATCATTAGTCCAAGGTTGAAAACGTCCAAAGCTCATTTGAGCAATGCATGTGGGATAGGCCGTGTCAAAACTGCACCATTGCAAAGAAGCCTCACTTCTTAAATGCATGCTACGTACAGAAGGTATAGTTTACCTTATTCTTTTCATTGCGTACCTCTTGCAATGCAATGTAATGTAATGTAATGCAATGCTGTTTTCAGAGTAGATACTGGGACGAGGAACACGATGGTGTTCTCGGATTTTCCATGTGACAGATACTTTGAGTTATGACGGTCATTTATCTAAAAAACCATAGTTAACCCCTTACGTTTTTTTGAAATTTGTACAAAAATTTTTTTTCCTTCAAAATGTGTCCCAGGGTAGATTCTGGGAC
>JAQFZO010003328.1:0-10183 GCA_034695885.1 Geophilus flavus | reverse complement strand
CAAAATCTTCGTTTTCTACTAGTTTCTGTTTTTGTACCACCTAGTGTCTTCATGCAGAAACAAGCATGAAACCACCAAATCATAATTTGCACTATCACAAAATCTTCGTTTTCTACTAGTTTCTGTTTTTGTACCACCTAGTGTCGTCATGCAGAAACAAGCATGACGTCACTTCCGTCTTAAAGTAATTTAACAATACCTCGTAAAGTAATTTAACAATATCTCGAAAATTTAACAATACATTTCCAAAATTTAACAATACATTTCCAAAATTTAACAATACATTTGCAAAATTTAACAATACATTTCCAAAATTTAACAATACATTTCCAAAATTTAACAATACCTAGAAAATTTAACAATATTTCGTAAAGAAATTTAACAATACATTTCCAGTTTGCAGAAATCCACCCTACCGCCACTAAAGATGTTTCACATCAACAAAGAAGAGAAAACCAAGTTTTTTTATGTTTTTTAGCAACTTTTCTATCGATCCCTAATTGTCATGTTTTGTATGACGTCAGGCCGAGTGCTCTGACTGGCTGCGATTGTTTCGCTCGGCGAAAAAGTACTTTGCCAAAGTACTTTGTCGCCACGTACATTTTTGTTTTGCAATCGCCCTCTGTCGTCAATCTGCACATGCGCAAATCACGCTGTGAACAAATCGCGCGTGGATTACGCCAAGTGGGGCTGGACCATTATTATTTTCTGATTACCGGTAAAATTGGTGTTTTTTGGTGTTAAAAAATTTCATGAATTTTTTATGATTGAGTTGAGGGATTTTTGCATTGATTTTTAGAGGGTTTGGAGTGGTAGTGGAAGTTATTTTTGGTAAAAACCATTCAAAACCCATCAAAAACCAACCGAAATCACCCAACAACTTAACAAAACCACCACAAAATGCCTGAAACCAAAAATCGGTACCGATATCATATAAAAAACAGTATTTAGTATTTGAAAAATACTGAAATGTATCAGTTTTACGGTATCAGTAAATACTAGTAGAAAAACCCTAATTGAAATTGTGACAGGCTTATGTGTTTAGCACTCTGAGTTAAGATGGCGTCACGACATTTATCACTAAACTGTAGAAAATTGAAATCGACAAATGAGCCTCCTGGGTCATTGCGTAATGGTTTTAATGATTATTGGTTTAAATAATTAATTTAACAAATTTGTTTGATGCAACAATTAATTTAACAGTTGCCTCAAATGTTGCCTCTCAACTTTTCTGTTTTTCTCTTAATCCAATAATTGTTAATTTAAATAATCATACCAACAATTGAGTCGACAATTTTTAAAAATGACTACATATTTGTTGTCTCCAACGATTGTTTTAATAATTTGACTATGGTGTAAGTGGCCTAGGAGTGTCATTTTAAAAATTTATTACCAATTAAAACTAATGAGATTCACTGGGATTGCAGGAGATTTACCAGGATTCATAAAATTGTTTTGTCGAAGAATAATATTTCAATTTATCCATAAATTATCAAATCGCATAAAAATCATAAGCAAACAATTAAAAACAATTACTAAATCAAAATAAAATGAAACAAACCAAATGTCGATAAATCCCCTTAACTATCATGAAATCCCCGTAAAATTGAAAATAAATTTTCAAAATGGCTCTCCTGGGCCACCGAAATTGACTCCATTGTTGCCCAAGGAAGCAATTTTGTTTTTCCCCTTTATCAAACAATTGTTATTTTAAATAATTGAAACAACAATTAAGTCAAATGACTAATTGTCGTCCACAACAATCGCTTTATTTCACGCAATTCTTGTCTGGAGGCAACAATTTTCCTGTTTTTCTGGTTTTCCTATTTTCTAGCTCCACATTACTCATGTATTTCGCTCTCCATAAAAACACTTGTTTCGCAACCACAACCCGAGGCTCATCCATCTACGTGACCATTGGAAAAGCAAACATAAATCAGAATGAATTGCGCAAGAACCCATTACATATAAAAACCTAACAATTTGCAACAAATGCAAAATACAGGCCATAAAATAACTCACACATGTTCAACATCAAAAGAAGAAAAAAATCCAGATACTGTAAATTTCCCACAAGGCATTCAAACCCCTTCTAATCTTTTCGAACATGATTTTCCTATCATTACCCAACAATGAACATAGGTAAAACATGGTAAAAAATGGTTTTAAGTGCAGAATTAATTTTTTTTAACACCAGAATTACAATCAGGGTATTCGTATTTACCTTTTGGGAAGTTTTTACAACAATAACTTCTTTTTCCATAAAGTTATACACAAAAATATTGAAAAAGTGGGCCAAAGCCACCCGAATTTACGGCGGTTTAAATGTGTTTGGAATTATTTACTGATCGATGATTTGTTTTAGATTTATTTAAGAAAACCCTAAATTTCAATGTTTTGTCGCTCATTGTTAACACTGTAACTGACAAATGGCACTCTCAAGTCTCGATGAGTCCACTCAATACAGGACTGTGCAAACAGCCACACTAAAACAACTAATTAATTAATTAATGGTTTACTTTCCTTCCCAAGAGTTTGCAAGCGCAATCCCGCTTTCTTTCTATTGGTACTACGGAGAGCACGGCCGTCACTAATAGGTGTCGATTTTCCATTATTCCTCATGTCAAACGGCAGTTTGCAGGGCTGCATAATTATACACCGCCTGCCACACATTCAACATACGTTATTCGTCTATCGAATGTTTGGGTAGCCATCGGCAGATAAAAGATGACGATCCATGCAACACAAAGCCCGATTCCCACTAGCAAGCAAGTTCACACAGTAAGCTTGCTTGCTTGCTTACTTTGTGATGTCAAAAGCAAGCAAGCAGAAAGTACAATCCAGCCGTGCTCTTAGAGCACGAGTGGTTGGAAGCAAGCAACCAATAGAAGGCCCATCATACCATGACGTCATCCCAAAACACATGAAATCAAAATAGCTATTGGCTGATTGGCTATTCAAAAACCCAATCCTATTGGCTGGATTCCTTACTTTCTTGTACTTGCTTTCATGTGGGAATGGCTGCTTTCTTGCTTGCTTGCGTACTGTGTACTTTCTGAACTTTGCTTGCTTGCTAGTGGGAACCAGGCTTAATGCGTCATTTGTAAGGTACCGATACTGAAAAACCAGTACACCGAATACCGGAGACATGTCTCTTCCGCGAGGTTCTACCGTTCCATCTCACCTCGTTTCCTTCGGTCGAGTGAGAATAATGGAAATTCACTGCCAGTCTGCTAACCCTGAAACCAATTACACATGTGATCGACAAGAAATTATTAGTTTGTAAATTGAATTTTTCATTCAAATTAATGAAGCAGAAATGGACGCCATTAAATTCCTTTTTAGGAAATTGATGGATCCATAATGGGTCTTCTTCCCTTCTTGGAAGACTTTGCTAATGCAGCCTGGTGTGAAGAAGTGGGACTTGTTTAGAATGGCAACCGACTTTATTACCATCATTTAAAAAAATAAAAAAAAATTTTTTTTCTTTTACTAGACTTCACATTTAGAATTATGACTAGACATAAAACTTTGTTTACTTTAATTTATAACACCCCATGTTTTTATGAAAGTATAAAAAGGGGGTGTTAATTGACAGGTCTCTTCTTTGGAATTGATGACTTTTTTTTAAGTGCTTTTTTACTGCATTTTTCTCTTAAAAAGATGGTCTGGTGTTGAAAAGTGGAAAAATTTGGACTAAATTTCTGTATTTTGTGGAGTTTCACAAAACTGAATAAAATTTCAATTTTTGTTCCAAAAACTTGGCCAAAATATAAAATCTTTTTAAAATTGCACAAAAATTTGGTCAAAATTTCAAATTTTTGTTAAATTCTAAAAAAGTTGATGAAAATCTCAATAGTTTCTTAAATTCCACAAAATTTAACCAAAACTTGCAACATTTTATCATTTTTTTCCTCCAAAAATTTCAATTTTTATCCGTATCTTTACTGCGGAAACTTTATAACAGAAATGGGAAATCTCATTAAGTGAGTTTACCCTAGAAAATTGATGGTAATTGCGAGTGTTTTGTCCCCACTTTTAAGTGTGATTGTCAAAGAAATTGTTTGCTCTGCTCCATTTAGGAGATAAGGTGAGTGAGTGAGTATAGGCAAAATGGGCAATTTAAATTGAGATATGCATGAAATTTACTCCCAAGATAAAGTTAAAAGATTAAAGTAAACATTTGAAAATGGCCAATTTATGAATGGCACATGTTTGTTCGGCTTTTACTCAACATTTAATTATGTTTGAGAGAGGAAATAAGTTGATGAGTGGTTATTATTAAGAGGATTGTTTGGTCCTTGACATGTTTAATGTATGGAAATGAATGTGCAAAATGGGAAATTGTTTTCTGCTGCTGTTGTAGTATGTTAGGTAGGGAGAGGGTGAAAAATTGAATGCATTAAGGTTCTGCTTTTTGTTTGTGAGTGTGATTTATGATGGCTATTGAAAGTCGAATGTGGTCTTTTGCCTATCAAGTTGCTGAATATGCTTTTTCGGTTAAATAAAGTTTGCACAAATCCCAACAGATTTATGCTGTTTGTTCGCATGTGCAAATGCACTCCGTGTTGCAAGGGGGAAATGTTTAATCAGTCGGCTCGAGGATGAAGATTCTTAAGCGAAGAATCGACAGGAAACTCGAAGATTATCCCACCGGTGTCGTCGAATCGGTTGTTTTACCGGTGGATCAGGGCCCGAAAAAAGCCGCGCTTATGCTTGCTGGGGACCTCCATTGGAACGACGAATCTGCAGGAAATAAAGTCTTTTTCTCAAGTGATCCACAACAAAGTGCATCATGTGTGCCACTAAAAAATCAAACAAGTTGGATCGGGAAATTTGAAGTGCACGACAAGATATATAGGTCCCCAGAAGGCATAAGCTCGAACAAAAGCGCGAGTGCAATCGCCGATTTGCGCCAGGCATTTAACCTATAAAGTAATTCTAACTGGAGATCTGCAAACTTCCAGTTAAAAATTGCACGACATAATTTTCTCATTATACAAGTCAGCACCAAAAATCCTGGGACACCATACAACTTTTAATCAAAAAAATTTTTAATTTCAAAATTGGCATACAAATTGCAGATGAAATTAAAAACTGTTACCGTACTACCAATGTGATCCTCAAAGCATAACGAAAACAAATCAATAAAGAAATTGAAAATCGGTTGAATAATTATCAAACGAATGGAGTTTTAATTTTGAAACATGAAATCAAAAAACCTAAAACAGAAATCAAAAAACCTGAGACACCAATCAATTAATACTTTTTTGCATCACATACAGCATAATACTTCTTAAGATTAATAGGTGATGTAAATATTTCACATTAAATCACTAACTGATCAGTTGGAAGAGCCCATCCCCATTGTTACCACTGCACCAATGGGTGAAACATGTTAGCAATCCATACAATTAAGAAACTTTGTTTAGCACAACTCCTCAACCCGCTATATACAAGTCGGATTGCGAGAACTGAACACATAACTAAAAAGTACTGCTCCGATTGTGCTTTATTGATTTGTTTTCGTTATGCTTTTAGGATCACATTGGTAGTAACAGTTTTTAATTTCATCTACAATTTGTATGCCAATTTTGAGTTTAAAAATGTTTTTGATTAAAAGTTGTTTGGTGTCCCAGGATTTTTGGTGCTGATTTGTATAAACTCCAGTTGGTGCAATCGACCCCGAGTGTGATTCTTTCAATAATAATGACGCGAGTTTGAGAAGATAATCGAATCGAGTATGAACTGTTTGTTGCAAGACAAAAAAAATCGACAAATTTAAAATTTAACACCGTATGGTCTTCACCAGTCGGGTAGACAATGGTACTTTAAGCCCCATCACAAAAAATAACAAAACAAAACAAAATTCAACACCCAAGACACGAATTTTGCTCGTCGAGGTCTCGGGAAAGCAGCTGGAAGTCAATAAAGTGGAGAAAATACCTCCGATGAGATAACCCGAACGGAGCAAACATTAGCAAACATCGTTGGTCGGTTGAGGGAGACATTAAAGAAACAGTGAGCGCACTCCAACTCAGCCATACCTCCCGGCAATCGAACGGAAAAAAGAAGAATCTCGGTCCTTTAACTCATAACCAACAAAATTCCTCAGACCACCATCGGGCATCGACACAACAACAACAAGAAGCTAAGAAAATGGAACCAAAAGCCCCAAGCTTCGAGAAAACATCAGACTTTCCTCATTTAATTACCTGCATGACTTGCAAAAGGACATCGTCAGTCACCGCTGGAAAGGAAGTCTGTTATTCGCATTTCTCTGAATTCGATTCGATTCGAACAAGTTCGCCGAAGACTTCTGTGAAAAACAATTTTAAAATTTAACATCGTACGTACTGTATAAGGCCTTCACCAGTCGAGTAGATAATGATACTAATGTTTTGTTTGGTGGCAGTTTCCTCCTGCCTTTAGCCAGTATTTGCAACCGCACAATGAAAGTTTCGGCGTTGGGTCGCAAATTCCGCGTATCGATTGTCGGTTCTTTGACGGTCTAAGTGTACCCCGAAGTGGTAATTAAAATTTCGACGGCGGCAATCAATCGGAAAGTACGTTAAACCGAATCAAATTTTCCATGAAGATTGACCAATAATCGATGAAGAAGACACGAGAGACAATAAAATTGTATCTTTGCACAAATGATTTTCAAAGTGGATGGATTTTGTGTCGATAGTTTGTACGCGATACCCCCTTGAAGGGCAATTCACACTTGACAAAATTTTACCAGCTAAAAAAGTTTGGAAATTAAAAAAAAAAAATTATTTGCATAATTTCTTTTTTTTATAAATATATTACAAATTTTGATTTTTTTTTCTGAAAGATTTTTTCGCATTAATATGCAAGATGTTTACAAAGTTTAATTCCGTAGGTTTTCTGTTTAAAAACTTTGCATTTTATTTGTTAAAAAGTGAGGCAAAATTTTGGCATATTTTTTTAGCTGGGAGGAAAATGAAAAGTTGAGTGTTTCGATTTCTGTTGTGTATCTATCTATTGTGACGGTTGTCATGGGAATAAAACGACTCGCTGTTGTTACCGAGTTTAACAATGAGCCGTTTTATTCCCATGACACTGTCACAGTTGATACCAATCATAATCTTAGACATCTGGAACTAGTTCTGTTGATTCCAGAACTTTTTTTTGCAAATTAATCGATGAGTTATTCTCAATTCATTTAAGAAAAACCTAAATTTCAAAGGTTTGAAGCTCACTGTATTCTACTGTACTGCAATACCAGGCCAAACAAACATGATTGGTTGATTACCACAGAACACAGAATCACTGATCTGACTTTAATAATCGACCCGTTCACCGCTCACGGTGTCTTCCAATTCCAACAATTCATCACGTGACACCCAAACCGGCGCCATTTAGACGCAAACGTCTTTTATTTCGACTCGGACTAGCAGCGTGACAACTGCAACATCATTATTCAGCGGTCCAGTCGTCGTTTTGCGTTTCCTATTTCTTCCAGCAGCGAGAAAATTCCCATTCAAATGTCCCCGGTTTGTATAACGTCGGTTTGTAGCGAAACCTTGTTATTTACTAGTACTGTAACGTCCGTAACCGTAATTTAAACATCGCGAACGACAAACAACGAGGACAAAGTGAGCCATTCTTTTTGCTTACTTTACTGCGCAAACTGCGAGTGAATTCCACGTATACATAGAATAGTTACCTAGCTCACATGGCACGACATTTGAATAACATGAGACGGTTTTTGAATTAATCTCGAGAAACTACTTTGAAAATCATAATGACAAAGGCCGAGAACGGATCGATTGAATTAAAATGCGGAACGAGAATTAAAGAAAACACGAGTGGCAGAGAGAGAAAAGTGGAATTTTCGCTAATTTTGGTTATTATTAATTTGCAATGCCTTAATGATGGCACTCGATGAGCCACTCCAAAGAGATAATGTTCCAAAGACCCATGGCTTGATGATGAGCTATCGCGTTTCGTGGAGAGAATTTTCGATTTGTGTATATATATGATAAAGAAGTTGTTGCAAGCTGTGTGGATAAATGGAAATGACAAAGATGAGGTGGTGAAGAAGGAGGAGGAGGAGGAGAAGTGAAATATAAATAGAAGGAATGTTTATGATGGCACGTGCAGGAATGGAGGTTTCTGGAACGTGTGCGTGCAAAATTTTTCTCTTTTATGGATATCTGCCGACGAATGTTACGCCGAAAGTCATTTTTAACAGGTGGTTGCGATGGATTCCGTAGAAAGATTCTTTAGAAGCATAGATTAATGCAGGGTTCACACTTGTTAGAATTTATTGTTGGCACAATCTGTATTTGACACGTGAACTCTTGTAAGGGGGACACATCACATGACGTGTGAACACCCAAGAGAGCTTACGGAACCAACTTCCTGTACATACTTACTATTTTTACAATAAACCGTACTGTTAAGACGTATATCCAATCCTTCTACATCCAACACCGACATTCTATTACTGTAAAGTTTAGTTTCTACAAAAGAACAACTAGTGACACCTAGTGACATCAATGTGGCAAATACAGTACATGTCTTCTTATTGTAAGATAAATTATTACAGTATGTCAGCAAAAATGAATTGATTGTTAACAAGTGTGAACCTTGCGTAACGAGGCTTTAATCGTCGAGTGACAGGTGAGTCTGAGTATTAGCAATCGGTGGGTCGATGGGAGTTCGATGACAGACAGGAGAATGTGGGTCAATGAGTGAATGTGGGTCGAACCTGCGACACGAATGAAGATTTTTCACACGGATGGAGAAAAGACACAAAAGGAGGAAAAGTTGGCGACTCGAGATATGAATAGATTTGCGAGTGGTCAATGGTTTTTCTTCTGCTCCAAGTGTCGTTCGTACGTGGATTCTATGGAGGAGAGGAAAATTGCTTGTTTTTATGCCAGTTTTATGTTCCTTGATATGATTCACGTGGCCCAGTTTATGCGGCAGAAAAAGCATCATTGATTTGGAGTGCAGTGGCAACTATCAACTGGTTTGCCATAAATCATCGAAGCATCTGTTTTGTTTTGCTCGACTCTCTTAAAGCGAATATCTCCAAACTGCCGGTCTAAAGGCCTACAGTAGGATGGGATCGGCACTTCTAGTAGTTGTGTATAGGAATAAACTTTTAGGTCCCCACCACCAACTGAGGTCATATGAGACCAGACGAAATACAAACATCAAAATCAAAACAAAAGTCGCACATTCCAATTTTTTGACACAATCCAATAAACAAAACCAATTTTCTTCTTTTGGTCTTGGAGACTATAGCGTCCAGTAGCCTTCTTTCCGTGTCGCGAGCGATCGAACGAAAGAAATGTTTAAGTAGAAAGTGTAATTGCAAGAATCGAGTCAAACGAAATGAAGGATTTTGGATCGATTCTTTTTAATTGGGTTTTTTGGCTCAAAAAGGTTTGTTGCAAAGAAAAAGTCAATTGAAGATTTTTTTTTCTGTTTTCGTAAAGTGAAATGTGTTTTGCTCGATGGCATGGAAATTTCCACGCTTCATTGCAACATACGATAATCAAACGTTGTCGGCAATGGAAGAAAATTGCATGCAAAACAGGTCACGGTCGACAATGAATGCGGTAACATGAGTCATGACTCGGTTTGCATTTAATGGATCATCATTGCCCATGGCCTCAATGATCCTATTTCGACGTAGACATTATACGTTCGCACTTGAACCACTTTTTCAGAAAGTCGTGACTTACAAAACTTAATTTCTAAATGTTACCACCTACGTCACATTAGTTCACACACGTAGAACGCAAGTTTAACCAATCGGGAGGCCGACACTAATATAAACAACATTTATAAATTTGATAAAAATTACACTAACTTGTAACTTATGCGTAAGTTGAAACACAAAAAGAAACCTAGCGGTCTAATTACAGTATCGGGGACCGGGGACTTCCAGTTTTGTCCAAAACTTTAATCGACAAATTTACAAGTTTTAGGTTAGGTTAGGTTTGATGATTAAAGTTTTTTGACTAAGGGCCGGTTTCACCAACAAAAGTTAAATTTTGGGTTAGATAATCTAAAGTTAAATTAATCTGCACATTTAAACTTGGAGTTAAATATTTCTGTTTCATCAAACTTTTCTTGTATAAATTAATTGTCCGTTAGCTAACCCAAAATTTAACTTTAAAGTTTTGTAAGAAAGGATTTC
>JAQFZO010003327.1:0-10183 GCA_034695885.1 Geophilus flavus | reverse complement strand
CAATGGTAATTTAGTTCAATTCTCGTTGAAAAGACTTGTGTTATTTTTATTGGAAATGTTGTCTTTGTTGTTATAAACAAGTTCCAGTGCTTAGAGGTACCATTATTTCATGGCGTTATAACCAGATAATTTTAGCATTATTTTAGAAGGGCTTTGGCCTGGGAAAATGAAAAGTACTGTTATAAACAGGTTGGTATGGTATGTGGGTCCAGTGAACTTGGCAGGAGAAACTTCCAAGCTCTAACTCTAGGAAGTTCTCCATTAGTACAGGCACCAAAGCGGCGTCTTGGTGCTGAAGCCAAACAAAACCTACTGGTGATCTTTTCTCTTCTCTCCTCACTTCCTCATTCTTCCATTTCCTTGTCTATTATTGTTGGGTTCCTGGTCATTCTTTTCACTTTTGATTTCACTTTGATTTCAGAAAATTTATTTCATTGTAACGCAATATGGAGCCCAACAACCCTAAAACAACTTTAAGCCTCTTTATTTTCTTAATTCCAACGTGATAGACACTTTTACATACCATTTAGATTATTGATGGGACAAAAGTCGGTTATTCGAAGGATTTCACGGAAGAAAACTTAAGAGTGCAGCCACTGAGCATGCTCCGAAGGCTGTGTCCTATTGGCTGAAATTCTTTCTGGTAAGAATGTCAGAATGCAAAATGAAATTGATTCATCTTGCAAGAACACAGACAAAATGCTGGAAAAAATGGCCTGAGAACGTTCTTTCACCAGCCAAAAGGACGTTCTCAGGCCAAATTATTGCTAATATGAAATCCGCCTTAAGACGCATATAAAAATGGAGAAATTGTTTTGAGGAAAATTACTCATGGCGGAAGAAACTGCCTAGCCCCTATTTCATTTAAGTTTCATGTGTCAACAAACTGTCAGACATGTTGTTGAATTTTTCATTTGCTAACTCGTTAACGGGCAGAGCTAGAGCAAACGTTCCAATTAGAAAGTTGTAGAGCATCCTAAATTTAGTCTAAAAATGATGTTACTTCATATTTTTAATATGGATTAATTTTAAGAAAAATAGGATTTAGGTTGTGCACAAAGTAGGATAAAGACACAAATTTGAACCATTTTTAATGCATTTATCTTCATTTATCATTTAATGTTTGGTATATACAGATTAAAACCAGTCTACTATATCAACTTGTTTGGTGCATATATGTAACTCTTTTCTTATGTGCTCGTAATTGCAGTTTGGGGTTCTCTTCGACTTTCTAATTGGAACGTTTGCTCTAGCATGCCCATTAACGAGAAGTAAATAAAAAGTGTATTGTTACAAGTCTGACATAATATTTGTTGATACCATTGGATTCGGCATGCATACTTTGCATGGATACTTTGGATACAGTGAACAGTTTTCTAGAAAATTGATTGGTCTGTCTTAAAGTTAACACCCTATAAGATTTCTCTCTCTTTCTCACTCTCACTCTCTCTCTCTAGATTGCTACTGTTTACTAGGATTTAGTTTCTTTGCTAGATATTTTTTACCTTTTCTGGGGAGATGGAGAAACTTTCAATCTCTATCTCTATATCGTTACCACACAAGTAGGCACTGAGTAGCGTCTTGATGCTGAAGCCAACGGTGGCCTACTGGTGATCTTTTCTTTCCTATTGCTTCTTTTTCCTCTATTCTCACTTTTTTATTTTCCTTTTCCATGTCTCCATTTGTGTTAGCGTTTCGGCCTACTCTGCGATTCAGGATGTGAGTGTAGCAGGTCAGGTTTTGAGGAGTCCCATCTTTAAACCTGCGAAAATGGTTCTCGACACTTCTCCCTTGGGATTGTTTTAGGTTTCATTTTCCTCCTGATTAAAAGCCCATGGATACTGTCCTCCTCCTATATCATTCAGAGATTATGTAAATGGGCCTCCTCTTTTCCTTTATTTCCTTAGAAGTTATTTGACTTTTTGGTTTGTTTTTTCCATTTTGGTTGTGCCATTGGTATCTTTTCCTTATGGCATCAGCTGGGTCGTCCTTTTCCGGGTTTTCTTAAGATGGGCTGAGACTGGCCAATCAACGTAAATTGGCCCGTCAGGAGTTGGAGTTTTATAAACTCCAACCTGGAAGTCGTACTTTACCTTCAATCTAAATCATCAAGGCTTCACCACAGACAGACCGCAAGAGCTTCACTGTCAAACTTTACTAAGCCATAGGAGTGACCAGAGGCAGAGGCTAAGCAAGAAAACCATCATAGATTTAATAAGCCCAGTGTTCACCAGAAACATCGCAAGACAGGATTTTAAATATTTTAAAAATATATAATTTAAAATTTAAAATTACGGTAGTTAAAATTTAAAATAATCTTAATACTGTAAGCCAAAAAATAATATGCTTTTATGTGACCTCTTTACATTTATTTCATTTCTTCTTTTTATTGATAAATTTTCTCAAAAAATAAGTTTCTAATGCTAAAGCTTAGACTTCATTTAGAAAATAGTAAAATAGTTACGGTATTGTAAATATAAACAAATTTCAAATAACTTAAAAAGTTATAAAACTCTTCAGAGATAATCTCCCATTAAATCTGACATAATAAAACAACTAAAATTCAGTTACTTTTTTTACACATCTGTGCAAAACAGTTTTCTAAAACTTTATAAAAATATTCAAAAATTTCAACAAATACAAGTGCATTTAAACAGCAGAAGAAACCCCAATACGCAAAAAGGTCACTGACTAAAGCAGGAAATTCGTAGCTAAAATATTCTTCATTAACAATAACAGTATCGTCCGACATTCTAATAACGATTGACGTTTCGTTATCATTTTCAAAATTGCGAAGAACATTATCCATAAAAACCAAGTATTTTGTGTCGAAGCACTTTGTCCGGGAAGGACATTCTAAACTAAGTAGCTGCAAAATTGTAAAATATGAAACTTTATCCAGCACTATTATATCATCTAGTGTTTTGCACTCTTCAAAACCGCCATGAAAGCCCGGTAATCTGAAATTGATACTTTTTATCATTTTCATTGGATTCGGTGTTACGAAGTTTTTAGTTTATTTTACTTTATTTACTAACCTGCAAGAATGATCCTGAAGGAAGTCAAGCGCACATTTATTAATACGATGAAATTCTTCTATTACTCCATAACAAATTCTATCAGAATGATTTTTCATATTAAACTGTAAAATAAAAATTTGTTGTAATAAAAAAAAAATCCATATTTGTTTCCTCATGTTACTATTTCATGAATTAATTTCAATCTGGAAGTGTAACCAGCAGGAATTATCTCAAATTCACTCGTAAGAAAATCAAATGCAGAAATGTCGTCAGCAGCTTTACCATGAGGAATAAACTAAAATTCATCAAATTTTGTGATCATTCTATTTTGATATAAAATATGAAATATTTATAAATTCACAAACAATGTAATCCCAAGGAAGACCAGGAATAATTTCATTTTCTTGAATTGTCACTTTTATACTTGATGCCGAACTAAGATACGGAACACTTCTAACTAAAAAACCAAAGTAAAAAAATTTAAAAATATAGATTTAAAAACTTAACTTGGACTTACTCTGCCTGATAATGACACAACTTCCCAAAAAAGTATCCATAGTAGAAAATTCAAAAAAATCCGAAGTTTTGTTTTGCGATAAATAATCCTTGACGTTAACTGGCTGCTGCCACTAAAAAAATAAAACTTATTCATAATATTAAATAAATCATCAAATCAAATCAAAGAAATACTTACTGCTAAGTTAACTTTAATATCAGTAAATGAATATTCTTTCCACACTTCCCGCCAGTCGATATTTAAATCGATTAAAGGTATATGTTCAAGATTTGATTCACAATCATTTCTTCCTAGTGATTTGCATTTCATAAAAGCACCTACTCCTAATGCATACTTTAAACCGTACACTAAATTGTTAGAACATATCGTGAATGCTGGAAACGTGACGTTCCGCTCCCGTCTGACTTTGAGTACAGAACTTGTAGGTCTGTCGAAGTAGTGTGCTAATCTATCAATTGTGAGATACAGGCAAACAGCAGAACAAATGACAATTATGATTAACCAAATTATTTTGGCCTTCTTGTTGTACGTGGGATTGATTAATCTATTCAAGCCAGGAATACTAATGTCGATACCTTCTGTTTCTTTGGCTTCACAATAGGAACATTTCTTCTTATCATTTTTATCGCCCACGAAATTGTCTAATTCCATCTTCCCAGCTCTAATCATCAAATGTCAGTGAGGGAATTATGTTGTACACTACTAGCGCCTTTCTTGTTACTTCGACGAGTGAACTGTGCCAAGTTGTTTTGGTTATTTTAAACGCTCAATGTTTATAAAAGCGTTGGTGAAAAAATTTCTTTTTGCTTTTAAAATTTATCTTACTTCATTCCTTTTAAAATGTATGTTATCTGCTCGTTATGTAACATCAACACTCGCATGCCGCATCTCAAATCATAAGCTACCTTTATCTTGGACGAATAGCCTCTATGATGACCTTGTAAATAAATAAATTTGTGCATCACATGTCTTATGATGCATCGTGATGAGCGATTCTTCTTCTTAGTTTGTAATCCTTTAATTAATGGTTACTAGTAATTTAACTGAATCTATATGTAGTCTTGTAAATAAAGCTTATTCCGGTCTAACCTTTTAACCTGATTCCTGCAAGGCAGAGAAGATTAAATGTTCAGAGCTAGGCAGGCAGCCAAGAATATCACTTAATTGCTGCATCGTTAGTCACGTGTTGGTTGCCAGAAGTGGCATTTGGATAAAACTCAGTAGAAGAAAGTAATAGACTACTAACTGCATGTTTGACAAGGGAAAAAAGTAGGGTGTGGTAAATTTTTTCCTCTTAATTATAGTATTTATTTAATCTATAACTAATGGACTATTTATAGGACTAAAGAGTAAATGTGACAAAACTAAATTGGATTATCGAAATTTTTATTTGCTCTGATTGTCATATGCTGATCAAGGACAATTTGATTCTAATGCATAGTCTCCATTTATGCTGAATAAGTTTGTTATTAAATTCTGCGACTTGCGGGGGAGAAACTTCCAAGCCCTACCTCTGCGTATGTGGCTCCCCCATTAGTAGGCACGGAGCGGCGTCTTTGTGCTGAAGCCAACAGAGTACATATATTGATTATCTTTTCTTTCCTATCCTCTCTACTCATTTCTTCCATTTTTTTTTTGTCTCCAATTGTGTTGGGGTTCTTGGATTTGGATGTACTTTTCTTTTTTAGGACCATTTTTTCTTTTGTTGTGCTTTATTTTGTGATGACCCAAAACTTCACCTTTTACGTGGTTGCCATTTGGATTTCTATGTCCGGGTGCCAGATAAAATTGTGGTAAAATGTAGAATAAATAACAAAGTGAAAATTTGAGAAATGAACACTTTTTGTTTAAAAAGACTACACACAACTTGTGTGTACGGCAAATTTATTGATAGACGATTTAGTGACTAACAAGTAACAAGTAAATTATGAGAGAAAACTGCGCTGCAATGCAGTGATAAAAATTCGAGTTGCTGGCCAAATACGCTAGTTGCATTCAATCTTTTGGAGACTGTGTAAACGACCTTTTGAGTGTCTTTCCATGCCCAACTGTAAAGGAGGGTTCGGTTCGGTGCTCACAATTGCGATGCCGTAGAGGGCATACAGTCACATTTTCTAATGGCAATTTGGCGCCCGCCCGCAGTGGTGTAAGATTCATTTCTGAAAGGTCGTTGGCCCGGAATGATTAGTGAAATTCTCTTGGGGCTCGTTCCGTTGTTCGTTCGGTTGTGAGTGAAGTTCTGATCTCTCTGCTGCACTCTTAAAAGAGTTAAGTTAAATTTAAAATAAAGGTATAATAATGTTTGAAAATTAATACAGTCACAGTTACAAAAAGGTACAAAAATTTAAAGACCTTATTAGAGGTCTTTGAAATTTTAAATCTTTTTAACTGTGACATCTATGACTGTATTAATTGTTGGACCTTTTTATGCCTTTACTTGTGTGGGGCCTTTAGGGCTTGGATGTGATTCACAATAGGAACATTTCTTCTTACTATTCTTATTGTTACCATACAGTCCATGAAATTGTCTGATTCCATCTTTCTAGCTCTAATCAGATTTCAGAAATTAGGAAAAAATTGGTGTTTTGACTTCCAAATAAAATGGTAAAATCATGTAAATTTTTGTGGAGGCATTAAAACAAGTATTATCTGCGTGATTTCAAATCAACACATTAGGCGCACTTTTTAATTCGGCATTGGTCTGTGGCAAGATTCACAGAAAATCAAATGTGCTAATTCAGCCCAGTGTCATTGGCCAAAAGTTTCAGGAACACTAGGTAAAACAAAGTAAACTGGCAAAAAACTACTTTAAAACATATTTTTTAAATTAATGTTTTGTTAAGAAATTGTAACAATATTACTGGATGTTTAACAAAATATGGCAGTAATCAAGTTGAAAGACACGTGAAAGTGAAATATTACATGTACTTCTGACAATATTTTTGGCATAGATTGCACAGACATCTTTTGCGTTTATCCAAGCTGAAGCAATAAAGCTTAACATATCAATCAAATTTTTTATAGTCAATTTTATAATGTACCATCAATTTTCTATGGAATTTAGGTCCAGTGATTTAGCAAGTCAGTCCAAAATTTAATTTATTTTACCCCAAACTACTCTTTAACTACCTTGGCGGTGTGTTCAGGGTCATTATCTTGCTGGAATGTGAAGTCTTATTGGCATATGGTAGCATCACATTATCCGGATGCATAAAACGGCCCATAACACCTTCCACACTTTCTCCCACATCTTTTATGGTTCTAATTCAATTTCAATTCTCAACCTACCCACCTACATTTTGTGCAGAACTTTAGTTTAAGAAAAAATAAAAAACATATAAAAATCATTCGTGAATTATTCATTAATATCACCTACGTAATTATTCGATATAATTTACCTACGTAATTTATCAGCCTAGTAGAACCGACGGCAGAAAACAGTAAAATAGTTATTGTAAACTTTAAAAATAATGTAACAAAACATTTCAGGGATCATCTCCCATTAAAAATAGCGTCCAGATCACTTCGTATACTTTTCACTGAATTATGTACCACCAAGACTAAAATTTAAGCATTTTTTGGTGTTAGCCAAAAAAATTCAAGATTTCTAGGCGGTGTTCGTTCATAAGGTGTGTATTTTGAAAGTGTCAACTGACTATTCCGACTGCTAGATGAGTTCTAATTGCCATAGTGAATGCTTTCAACTTTTTTTGCATCCGTATCTCAAAAACTACTGGCTCAAATCGACAAGTGAAAACAGTTTTATATAGTCCTTGTCTTGCACTACAAGATTAGCCTATCAAACGTCATTAAAAAAGCAGACCTGGCAATAATTCCAACGAAAAACAAAAAACGGACACTTATGAATATGATGGGACAGAAGTACTTTTGTTACACACATTTGCATAAAAATTTCCTATAACTTTAAAAAAATATTCAAAAATTTCAACAAATACAAGAGCATTTAAACAGCTAAAGAAACCCCAATATGCGAAAAGGTCACTGACTAATGCCGGAAACTCGTAAGTAAAATATTCTTCGTTAATAATAACAGTATCATCTGACATTCTAATGACAATTGACGTTTCATTATCATTTTCAGAATCAGGAAGTAGAACATTATCGATATAAATCAAGTATTTTGAGTCGAAGCACGTTGTCCGGGAGGGACATTCTAAACTAAGTTCCTGCAAAATTTGAAAATATTCAACTTTATCAACCCCTAATAAATCGTCCAGTGTTTTGCATTCACGAAAACTGGCATCAAATATTCTGTAAAGAAAACACTTTTTTGAATTCCATTGGATTGGATGATGTTTTAAGTTAAGATACTAACCTACAAAATGAATAAGACTGAAGGATGTTGCGCGCACATTTTCTGATGCGATGATATTCTTCTCTTAATCCGTAACAAATTCTTTGCGAATTATTTTTCAAATTAAACTGTAAAACAGAAAGGAAAGTTATAATACCGTACAAACATTTATCATTTCCCTTATTACTATTTCATGAAGTAATTTTAATCTGGATGTGTAACCAACAGGAATCATCTCAAATTCACTCGTAAGAAAATCAAATGCACTAACGTCAGCAGGGAGTTTACCGTGAGGAATAAACTAAAATGTAGATTGTTAAATTTTATTTTCCAATAAAAATTACTGTACTGTATATTCACAAACAATGTAATCCCAAGGAAGACCGGGAGTAATTCCAATTTCCTGAATAGTCACCGTTAAACTCGATGCAGCACTAAGGTACGGAATGCTTCGAACTATAAAAAGCAAAAGTACGTACGTAAAAACTTTAACGAAATTTAAGATTTAATAATTAAGTTAACTTGAACTTACTCTGCCTGATGAAGACACAACTTCCCAAAAAAGTATCCATGGTGTCAAATTCAAAGTCACCGGAAGTTTCTTTACTCGATAAATATTCCTTAACGTTAACTGGCTTTTCCCACTAAAAATTATAATAAAACTCATATTCATAGTATTAAAATAAATCAAAACAAATAAAATCAAATAGATAAATAAATAAATGTACTTACTGCTAAGTTAACTTTTATATCAATTACTGAATATTGTTTCCTTAAGTCCTGCCAGTCGATATTTAAGTCGGTAAAAGGTATATGATCAAGGTTTGTTTCACAATCATTTCTTCTTTGTGACATGCATTCCTCATATACGACTAATTTCAATGCATCCTTAAAACCATAAACTAAACTGTTAGAACATATCGTGAATGCTGGAAATGTGATGTTTCGCTCCCGAGTGACTTGGACCACAGTACTCGTAGGCCTGTCGATGTAGTGTGCTAATCTATTGATTGTGAGATAGAGGCAAACAGCAGCGCAAACAATTATGATGATAAGCCAAACAAGTTTGGCCTTCTTGTTGTACGTGGGATCGATTAACCGATTCAAGCCAGGAATACTAATGTCAATACCTTCTTTTTCTTTTGATCCACAATAGGAACATTTCTTCTTATTATTCTTATCATTATCATTGTCGCCCATGAAATTGTCTAATTCCATCTTCCCAGCTGTAATGAGCCACAACACAAGCGCCTGCTTTGTTAGTACGACGAGAATGCGAAGTTGTTTTCGGTTACATTTACATAATACCTTATTTAAGACTGTGTTTATAATGGCGTTGATGAAAAAATTTGTTTTTGGTGTTGAAATTTATCTTACCGCCTTTCTTTTAAATTTATGCTATCTGCTCGTTATGTAACATCAAAAACTCGCATACCGCATGCCAAATTATCAGATACCTCTACTTTGGACGAATAGCCTCTGCGATGATCTTGTAAATAAATGAAGATGTGCATCACGTGTCTTATGATGCACCGTAATGAGAGACTTTTCTCCTTAATTTGTAATGCTTTAATTAATGTAACTGGTGTTTTAATTGAATCTATATAGTCTTTTAAATTTGTAAATAAAACTCATTTTCTAGTCTCACCTTCTAACCTAATTCTTACAAGGCTAAAAAGAGTTGAATGATCAGAGCTTGGCTGGCGGCCAAGTATATAGCTCCCAATTGCTGCATCACCACGTGTTGGTTACCAGAAGTGGCAACTGGATAAAACTTCAGTAGGAGAAAGGAATTGATGATGATGTACTATATGCTTGACAGGGAATAATATTTTGTAAATTTTTCCTAATAAATTGCTGCATTAACATTTTTTAGGATTATTACGAGCAAATGCAACAAGGAGTATTAAAATTGGAGTATTCAAATTTATGTTTGTTCTGATTGGGCCAAGAGCAAGGACAAATTGCATTTGATAGAACTATAAAAGATGTATTAACCTTGATCTAGCTTTTATTATCATTATGTCAAATTTAATGAAAAGTGCGTAAGTGAGAAATTATTAGACAGTTTGCGCATTTCGTGTTGTACAGAGAAACGCAACATTACTGGGCTTCTAATTATTGCAAAGAAGTTTCCCCAGTTATAAAAATTTCGGTAGGAGTTTGAAACAGAAAGATGAAGTTCTAACGAAATTTCCATTGATTGGAACCCCTATTTTCAATAAATACACCATCAGTTGCATTGCGTTTTTCCGTTTGTGTTGATTTGCGCAAACTGTCTATTGTATTACCCGGCTTAAAAGAAATGTTGGCCTCTCCCACAAAAGGGGC
>JAQFZO010003326.1:0-10184 GCA_034695885.1 Geophilus flavus | reverse complement strand
CCCACCCCCACCACAACCACCTCCCTCTCCCAGCAACATGCTTCGTCAGGGATTCTGATAGCAGATGGTCACAAGGACATGAGACGTGACCCGTTTGAGCAGTTTTCCCGAGAAACATTCGCCAGTCGTCCCAAGTCGCAAGAGGCAAAGTCAATCTCCAGAGAGCCATACAAGACCCAATTGGTGGACGACTAAAGTGACAAAACAGTTACAGCAGTTACCTTGTTTCTCCCCAACTCATGCCACAAGGAGAGACTATATACTGTATACAAGAGAAAAAAGGAAGAAAGGGGAAAAGAAAAGAATTTGGCTCTCTTGGAAGTGGTTGGTGGGCACAGAAGAAGAAGAAATAGAAGGAAAAACACGTCATTAACGAGTGCTGTCAAACATACCGGGTCCATTAGGTAATTAGAAGCTCGTTGCACGTGGCTCTCGTCTTTGTACACTCACAATCAAGGTTGATGAGAATGGACTCGACGAATAGACAAGTAAAATGTTTAATTAATTATAGGGAGCCGTGTAGGAGAGTTTCTTTTCCTGCTTTAAATAGAGAAAGAGAAAGAGTGGAAAAAATATAAGAAAACGTGATAAATTATTTATTTGGCTTTGTGTGTGTGGCCCGTTCAGTGCAGTAAGTGTCGGATCCTTCTTATCTAATGAGCGAAAGCATTTGCTGACGCGCATAAAAGTTTCAGCGATAGATGCAAGACCATTTTGGCGTTAGTAGTTTGCGCAAGATGGAAGCTCGTGCAGCTTGCAACGTCGGACTAATTGGGTTAACGTTCACTGGCACTAATTTTCACAGTGCGGATAAATTCGTAATTCCATACACACACTCGGATGCACAATAAAAAGTTGATGACAAAAATTACTATTTCATTAAACGCTTATTTAATTACCCTCAATTTATTTATGTTAGTTTGTTTGCAAAAGTAAAGTGCGACGGGTTTTCTGATAATTACGTGAAGGGAAAAAAAATTCTGCACGGTTCCCTTCTGCGTCCTTTGGATCAGATGCGACGTGCAGTTTTAGAGATTCTAACTCCCTCTACTGGTAATTACAGTAAAAATAACGGGGAAAAATGCTCTTTGAACTGTTTCTGGGGTTTTATCTTTTAGACCGTAAAAGATAGAGAAAAAATGTCGATGTGAAAGTTGTAGAGCGTAGTCTAATTTGTCGGAAATGTAATTTACCGAATTTACATCACGCTATCGTATGGTAAAATATCGTCGTTAAAAAAGAGACGCACTTATTGTTATTATTATTAATAGGAGAGTGATGCAGTGAAGTACCGTGAAGAGAAGGGGCAGAGAGTGAAATTTATGATTTAAATTAAATAAGGAAAAAAATGTGACGTGATTGCCGGTTCGATAAGGTTTCGGTAATCCCTTCGGTCACGCAATTACGTAAACATTACATTTTTCATGGTCATGTTAATGTAAAATTATAAAAATGCAATTTTCTAATTCACTAACCGGGGTTTACATTTCTGATGATTTGGATAATTTGACAGAAGCAAGCTTGACTGAGATGCACACTCAATTTCATTCCATTTTTGTGATAACAAAACAATGATCTGTTGCACTAAGGAAGAATTGTCACATTGAGTTATGTTGAGAACACTTTTAATCATCAATTAGGATACTGTTACACCTAATCCACATCAGAGTTGACAACGTTATAAACAACTACTGTTCGTATAATCGATTCCTCGGGTTACGCGATTACAAATTCCGTAAGCAATTGACATTCCCCGACGATATTAATCTAAAATCATAAAAAAGCAATTTCCTAAACTCACTCGATCCCTTTCACAGAATCTTAAGACAAACGAAACAAACAGTCGGGTACGTATCGCAATTACTCGTATAATTGTCGCGCTTTTGCCTGTGCACTGGCTAATTCAGTCCAAACTACATCCTTGAAATTAAAACAATTACTTAAAAGGCAAAAGCATAAAAGTAGGCTCGTCGCCATCATTAGCACGGGCTTTATCTGGAACTAAGGCAAAAGGGGGTGGGATGGTGGTGTAAAAGGATATTAGCCCCGAGGAAAGAGAGAAAGAGAGAGAGAGCGAAAGAGAGAAGTGTGAGAGAGATAGAGACAGACGGGCACACCAAGCTTAATCTGCTGGAGGTGGGAGCGACTGGAAAGGGTTGAAGGCGTGAGTTGACATTGTAAATTACTGGTCGCCTTTATCATGCTAACCAAGCCGCTATTTAATTATTTCTAAACTGTTCGAATCGAGCCAAAAGATTTCCATGTTACATGTAACGTGAGTTATGAGTCATCTTTGCTCATTAGCAGAGTTTGGAAAGACATTTATATCGTGAATATTTCACTCGCTGATCGTTATCAACGCGAGCCAACATGCCCCGTTAATCTCGCTAGCTGCACTGCTATATACGTGCGACCCTCGAGATTGCAAATTACACTTTTCAAAATTTTGACTTGTCCCTTTTATAGGGAAGTAGCAAATATCGCCTGCAAATTATCTCTTTGGAACTTAAGTACTCAGTACTGGGTTCAATTTTCGTGGCGTTTAGAGGGGACTTATTGAGTGATGGACAGTCGTGTTCTCTGAGTCAAACGAGAGGTTACCGGTTGTATTAGATGGGTGATTCTTTAAAACAACCCAAAGTGACGTTTTACACCGTTTAAATGCACATGACTGAAGATAATTTGACTGTAAATTTTATCAAACCGGAAGTGCTCTTACACAATCGAGTCGTAAGGGCACTTCCGGTTTCACAAACTATCTGCTTCTGACATATACCCAGCTTTCCTGATATTTTTGTGCCCTTACTCAAACCCGAAGTAGCCATTGACCAACTTACAGAAGCATTTCCGGTTTAACTGCATAGACTCAAAATGTAAACACCTCAGCTTCCTCGAAATTTCCATAAATCCTTACAGCAACCAGAAGTGACCATTCAAGCCTCATTCATCTAGGAAAAATTTTTTGATTTTGGCTGGTACTCGCTCTGGTGGATTCATGTGGCTGTGGTTCCAAATTTATCTTCCACAACTGCAATTAAGGAATTCCCTACGCACCTGAAAATTTAAAAACACGTTTTACCACTGTGACCAGTCAGTCGCGCTAACCCCAACGTGGTTCTAATGGGCATTACTTATGCCTGTAAAGGCTATGCAGAAGAAGAGAAAGTGTTTCATAATCAACTCCTAAACTATTGCTGACCTTTTTGTTTGCTGTCAACAATTACAACACTTCTGTGCTGAAGAATGGTTGAGTATAAACAAAGTAAAAGTCCGCGATCAACTATATAGCAGGACTACAAACAAGACAAAGGCTTAAAACTAGTCTTAACAAGAACCGAGGTAAATACAACAAAAAATAACTTAAAGACTTAAACAACAAAATCACGCTACAAACGATGAAAATAATTGACGCCGGCTTTACCTTTGTGTCGATCACACCCATACAAAGGCGTGAAACACTCATTATACGTCCTAAGACGCCCTAATACCTCCACAACCAACTAACTACCCCCATACTTTGATGGGGGAAAAAATGAACGCGTGAGACTTCTTTAGGCGGAGACTGAGCAACCAGCTGTCGGGGATTGATAATGGAATATCCACGCTTACAAAAGCCCTCTGGTCTGCTTCTAATTAATCCTGTAAGACTCCAATTACAAAAGGATTGATTGGAACGATGGATAAGTCACTTATGACTGGCTGGTGCGAGGCACAGCAAGAGCACCAGCTGACGAAATGACAACACTTTATAAAAATATGTCTTTAACACCCAACATAACAATCTTTTCCCTTCCTTCCAACCAACCAACCAGCTGTCATTTTTCCCCTTTAATATTTCTTCTTTTTAAAAAAAATTTTATTTTTATTTTCATCATTTCAAATTACAATTTCTCATGTTTCCTCTTGGACATCCATTTTTCCCTACTTGCATTTGCGTTTGTGGTATTAAGATGTGTTTACCTTCCATAAATGAGTTTGTAAATGAGAAAATCTTAATTAGATTTGTTTGGGGACAATAAGAAAACAAACCTCCATGATTTTTTTTCTCTGTTTTTAGCGTCTTGGCAAAGCAGCAATGCACATTTACATGTTAAATCCCCCAGTAGTAAAACTTTGACGTACAAAAGTAATAAAAAATTATTTTACAACTACATTCCATACGCCAAATGTCATGAGACGCTATGTACAGGAAAAGAAAATAAAAACAAAGATTCGTCATAAATAATATAGAGGCAATTGAAGAACGACTCGACACTCAACTTTAAACCATTATCATGAATAATTCACAAAAAATGCATTTACTTCAATCGATACTTAGCGAAACACTTTTTACACCAAATGAAATTCCAATATTTGTCAAAAGCAATAGACACATGTGCAAATTCGGTAACGAAACGCTTTAAAACGTGACCATTTAACGTGAAATAAACCCCATAAACTCCATAAAAGGCAAAACATGTTACGTTTTCCTGCAATTCCTATCCCATCATCAATATAAATCAATGTGATCAAAGGGTACAATTCACGAACCGAGGTATCCCATCTCAATTTTCGAGGCTAAACACAATTTTACCAACCCTAGACACAAACATCGAAACCGATATCTATTCCCGATATGAGAGAGCGCGCCGCACACAATTCAATCGTGCAAATATCCAGCATAAAATGCACTCCATTTGGCCACAAGATTGCACGACTTATCCTTTACTTTTGTCAAGAAAACTCTCTCCCTCCTTCTCACTTCCTCTTCCATCTCCTACCGATGGTCCTCACACACTCCCGTGGAGGAAATCCAAGCGTGATACCATCGTGAGAGAGAGAGAGTGTGAGGGAGAGAGATGAAGAAGGGGTTGTTGGGTCCAAATAGAATGTCACGTCCGTCGAATGAGGAATGGCGCGCAAACGCCAACCTTTACTTATTCACCAACCCCCTCCCTCCCTCCGTAATGGAATACAATGATCGAAAAGCACAGGAAATTAAAGCTTTGCGGAGACAAAAGGATGGTAAAAGAGTAAAAGATGGGAGATATCGTTGTTGGAAAAAGAAATGATAATTTTATTTTACCTAGTTATTTTTCAATGGTTCAATTTTCTGGTTTTTTGTTTAATTCAAATTTCAAATTAGTCTTAAATTAGATTTAGGGTGTTAAAAAGAGTGTAAAAAATGTAAATGGAGATCAAATTCTAACTTTTATTGTACCATAATACAGTGAGTGAAAACATGTGATATAAAAACAACTTACGTCATACGTAGCAGGTACTACTACTCAGCGAAGTATATATACTTCGCTGAGTAGTAGTACCTTGGATTAGAAATGTAAGATTTAAGTTCTGGTATTTTCTAGTTGTTATGACATTGTTAAAAGGTATATGTGTAATTGTTATGATTTTGATTATTGCCTAATCATTATTCCAGGTAACAATGCCAAAAATTGCACTTCACATGATCTGATCAATTAACCGTAACACGATATAACCGATTATGGTTATTGAAAGCAACAGATGAAGGATTACGATTATCGCTTATATTTTCCTATACCTTAGATAGCGCGGAAGTGTATTTTAGCAAAATTAATAACAATTAGGGGTACCAAACAAATAAACATCTATTAATTCATGTTATAAATGAGATAATAATATAAATGATATGAAAACTACAATTCAAGTCACACTGAAGTATTTTATACTCATTTAAGGATAACAACACGGAGATAAAACTCAATAACCTTCATTTTAGATTCGCACCGACCGGAATGCCACACTATAAAACCAAAATATACCCGATCCCTGACACATTATAGAGTTTGCGGCGTGTCAAAAAACGATATAGTTATGACTTTAAAATAGAGAAACAAACGTGAAATAGTTGTTATTTTAAATTGTGCTCGTGGTGTTGCATTGCAACATTTTAACACGGCAAGCTCAAATTAAAAGGACAGTTATATCACGTTTGTTACACTGTTTTTAAGTCATAACTATATCGTTTTTTGACATGCCGCAAACTCTATAGTAACTTATCTTTATCTTATCTTATCTTATCTAATTTAATCTTATCTTATCTGCTCACGCTAAAATTACAAGCTACAAGTATTATTTAAACTAAAATTTTCTTAATTATAAATACATTTATAATTACTGTAGGTACTGTACATTAATTCGCAGTTACCTCTATAGGCTGTGTCTGTGCGGCTGACTGCAATGCAGTACTTTTTTTAACGCAAATTATTTATTCGAATTCTGCAACCAGGATTTTTAATAATTCAGATGCTGCATGAAAACAATTTTTTATTAAAAAAATCAATATTATGTTTCTGGGCATGAAATCAGTATATTCAAGACTACATTGAAATTGACCTCTTAGATGATAATTTAAATTTACTTAAAATTTGCACTGAATAAAACAGTATGGCTCAAAAAGCTATAAGATAAATATTTTTTAAAGCAATTTTATCACTGGAAATTAATGGATCGATAGTTAGACGCAACATACTTCTTTTTTCAATGAATATCGATTTAAAATATTAAAAAACATAAAATACTGTATTAAGTATTTTTCATGTGGAAGCATTAAAATTGTTTCAGTGCATTTCGTACAACATCTATACTGTGCACAATTACAATACCATAGCAGATAAAGATACATGAACGAGTATTTTAAAGCTAAAACATGCCCAGATTTGAAATTGGGAAACTTCCCAGTTATTTTATACCACAACCACACTCAAATTAATATTTAAACATAAATTTGCATAAGGTGCATAATAATTGTAATAATAACAGAACTGACAATCCGAGACCAAATCCAAGAATTGATCTAATGTCAGCAATTAATTTTTCCAGCGGCAGAATTAGTACTTCCTTGAAAACTTCACGGATGTTACTTTCCAGTTTTACCATTGTAAATAGAAAGTCTTTGAACAAATCACTTAAATGATGTTCAGATAAATGTAAATGAATGGTGTGATTGCAAGGAGGATAGCACTGGCAGTCTCGAATAGCATCGTTATTCGCATACACCTTGGTATAAGAATTTCTTGCAGATTCAGCAGTGATTGAGTTGTTGCAGAAATTTAAGTTTGGTAATTTAAGTTTTGTAATTTCTAACACTACACATGACCTAACACAGAATAATGGAATGTGTCTACTGTATTGGTATACAAAAAAGTGTTGCATGAGTATTTTATATTTTTTCGTACATTTTTTGATAAATTCAATTGACCCAGTAGTGCATTAACAAAAAACATGTCCTCTAAATTTATATTTTGATATAAACTTGCAGAAGTTTCCCAATAATTCTAAAACCAATAAAACTGATAATCCGAGACAAAACCCAAGAATCGATCCAATGTCTGCAATTAACTTTTCTGGGGGTATTATTAACACTTCTTCCATAATCTCCCTTATGTTGCTTTGAAATGTTAACGTCGCAATTACAAAGCCATTCATTATGTCAACTTTATAATATTGAGCAAGAAACAAGTAAAAGGTGTGATCACATGGAGGATGACAGTGACAATCCCGAATGGCATCGCTGTTATAATAAACCTTCGAATAGGAATTTCTTGTGGATTTAGCAGTGATTGAATTGTTGCAAAAAGGTAACTTTGGTACCTCGATAAATGGTAATCTTAAGCAATAAAATAGTTTTTTAAGTTTTGATATTATTCATCTTTATTGGCAGATGCACAAACCTGCAAGTGTTATTTTCATTCTTCAATTTTGTTGCTAGGCAGTCATCTTCACAAGCATAAAATTCATTTATTGTTGAACATGGATTGGCAGCTGTGTTCAATCGTATATTCTAATATTTTACAAATAATTTTTAATTATCTTTATGGTGGGTTTGATAGAATGCTATAGGATTACTAGGCATTGTGTGAACGTAAACTGAATTTTAAGCCTACTATGCTTCATTTTTATGAAGTTTAGATAACATTGTTGGACCAAATAGCTACAAATACATTCAATTCAAGTTTTGCAATTGCATCCTCCTAAGCAGTACTATGTTTTTTAAACTTTAAGATAATAATAATAGACATAATTAAAAAAAGGGTTTTAGTGTTTTTGATTTCCTTGATGCTAAAAGCTGCTTTATGGAGTAAACGACTTATCGTATACGACTTTTGAAGACGACTAAGCAAAGGATTAAAGTTTAGTTCCCGCATGTTTTTGCATCTGCGTTGCTATAGGCTATGCACGTTTCTGACGTGCGTCTAAAGCCCTGTTCATATGGCCGCATCGGACGCATGCGAATCGAATTTTGCGACGATGCGATTGGTCCTGGAGTGGTCAAATCATGATCAAATCACATACCTCCGACGCGGCCATGTAAACAGAGCTTAAGTTGAAACGTGCATCAAAACGCACAAACCTATGGCATTTTTGGTTCTTTTGCGTCAACAAGCTTGTCCCCGACGAAAAACATTTCACATGCAACGTGCATGCATGGCGCGATAACGCACAACAAGGCATGTCAAAATGCGTGCATGTGAACCGTGTCTTTTTACTTTTTATCAGGCTTTTTCCTACAACAAAACACCAATAGAAATCATTTCCAGGGTTAGAAAACCCCCAGCCAAGTGTAGGAAGAACTTCCGGTCTTCCACACTTGGAGCGCGGACGGCTAAAGTCCAGGGAAACAGCATAAACAGCTCGTTTCCCAGATGTTGTGTCTTGAGGTGGAGATACACACCAACAATGCTAGACTAAGCGAGAACGTGCTCTCAGTCTCAGTATTCAACACCAGAGTTAGACAAAGTCAAACTGGACGTAGGTTAACGACACTGAAGTGTCTAACTCCTTAAACGTAGGATTGAGTAACGCTGAATAAGTGCCCTGATTGAGTGACTTCAGTCAGGGCTTGCACCACAATATACTTATGTCAAAACCCATGCCTGTGATGAACTAGGTGTAAACCCACTGTGAGTTATTATGAATTTTCACAATGGACATTTCGCACTATGTAACATTATTACCGTTTTACTGAAGAATTGCATGATCATCATAGAATTGTCTGGTTGAATTTCGTAGTCGTTTAAATTAATTCGTTTATCCGTGCGCAATAAGAAAATCTGAAAATGAAATTACTTTCGTTATCGACTTAACTTTCAATTTGGTGTCCCCCATATGGCAATAAGGCCCAAGGAAATAAACTTATTTTTTACCTTGAAGTTAAAATTGCAAAAGCCTGGAGAAATGTTTCCAAAAATGGCGATTGCACTTGTTGGATTGAAATCAACTTTTTCTGCAATTAATATGGTATTTGTTACACGTTTGGTATATCGATTGAACTAAAAGTCTGCAGGCAGTCACACTATACCCGATTGAAATTTAATGCATCTTCCATGAATGGTATCGATGTACGATTTATGTGGAAATTTTAATGTGAAACTTGTACTGTCTGATTCACTACGTGATTTTGCCAATTCCTGAATAAATTAAAAAATTAATATTGATATACACAAGAACAAGATATACAGTCTGATTACAACAACTTGAGACTTTGACTTGGGAGAAGGAGCAGAGGACAGTATCTGACATTGACCAATCACTTGGATTGGTCAGTGAAGGCAACACTTTCGCCAACTTGTAAATGCTATACACGAAACGATAGCTTTGGTGGTTCTTTAAATCATCCTAAGTCAGTTTATAATATTCATTAAACTCTTAAAGAAAGTTTTCTTACCATCAAAACAGACGGTATTCTAATTTTTTTGGCATGGTGTATAATAAAATTCAGTTTCGATTTCCCTTATATATCCAAACGATCCGAGGCCAAACCATAAACACTTCCACACCGTGATAATATTTTCGTGAACATTCCTGGTTCCACCTCCCAGATCTCAAGTTATAGTGGACAGACTGGCAATGCAGTTTGAAGGATGGGGAAATGAAAATCATTTACTTCAGCCATTTCGAAAGTTTCAATGTCACCCATTTCTTTCCACAATGTTGAAGCATCGTTAACATATATTGATGGTTCGTCGAGCAATTCCAAAACATCCAAATCTCCCGCACATGTAAAATTCATATTTTTATGTGAGTTTATCTTTTCCTTTTCTGTCATTATAGATTGTTTCTGAGAGCAAACAACAAACGTTGGTATCTCCCTACTACAAAAAACCAATTGAAACCAATTGGATTTTTACCAATTGGTTTCAATTGGTTTTCAATTGGTTTTCAAT
>JAQFZO010003325.1:0-10185 GCA_034695885.1 Geophilus flavus | reverse complement strand
CACTTCCGTACGCGAAATCCTACACACGAGACACCCGACCAAAATTTTTCATCACCTGATGTACAGCCTTAAAATTTCGGCCACTTAAAATTTAGTGTGGAAGTTGCTGTGAGTACTAGGCTTAAAACAAAACAAAATGATTAATTCACAAAAAATTATTCGCAATAAATTTTTTTGTTTCAATTCAAATTCCTTAAATTGTGTTTAGAATTAAAAAAAAAAATAGTATAGTATAGCAATTCTTTAAATGTTTCTTAAGAGTTAAAATTCCTTGAATATTTTTAGCACCTTTGTTATGACTTTAAAGTTGAGCATCACCTTAAGGATCTCTGCAATGCTGCTCTGCTCAATGTGACATTCGGTTTGAAGGGCATCATTCCTGTTAGGACTATTGCAAACGGTCTCTTTTCACTTTGGAGATTTTATTTTTATTTTTTTGTTGTTGCAACATTTGGTTAAAAGCTGGTTTTGGAGAAGTACCTACTGTAGGTTGGTTGGTTGGAGGCACGCGCACGATGCATGGGTTCCAAATGCCAGTTTATTTGTGACCCATAAGGTACCCATTCAGTTTGACAAGTTGATGATGTCATTGCTCAAAGTATTCATCAACTTAAGCATGTGGAAACAGTAGGGGGGCTTGATTTAAATGAAAAACTTGTTGAGAGGGTTTCATTCATCAAGTTGAGCACCCTGGAACAGAAAGGGCTGAATTTGATGATATACTACTATGGCAATCCTGTTGACTGCAGGTTGCTACTTGCAAATGATGCGGGATCAGGAATGAATGAAAGAAGGAAAGAAATGGGTGACACTGAAGGCCATCAGTGGGATATTGAATATTTTCCAAATCGTTACGGAGATAAATGTTTATTCTGGTGGTTTATGTAGTACAGGTTGAACCTCGTTATAACGAACTCGAAGGGACCAGAAAATTTGTTCGCTATATCGCGGAATTCGTTTTACAGGTCGAACCTCGTTATAACGAACTTTTTATTTGGACAGTACTGCACTAAAACAATGCAAAAAAAATCTCGATATAACGAACATATTTTCTGATCCTTTCGAGTTCGTTATGACGAGGTTCAACCTGTATCGAGCTTTTTTTTGCATTGTTTTAGTGAAGTACGGTTCAAATAGTTATATCGAGGAATTCGTTATAAGTGAGTTCGTTATAACGAGGTTCGACCTGTATTTGGTAACTGTAAGCAGCAACAACAAACACATTTCTGCACAAAAATCATGGTTCAGTAGATTAGGAATCTCTATTACAAGAGTGAGCCCTCTGGTTCCCTATGGGATTATGATTTGGTTGTGAAAGTTTTAATTAAGTTGTATAGGGGAAAACCCCCAAATTGTCAACACGATCCTCATAGGTAGTCATATAAATTATGCTAATTCTAGAGTCATTTTGGATTTATTTCCAAACTGACTGGAACCTCGTATAAAAAATTGGTACGAGTACGGTACATAATTAATGTCCTAAATGCATTTTGCTTCTGGATTTTTAAGAAATTTAAAATTTATAAGTGACTTTGTAATTTTTGGACACAACTTATTTGTATGTGTCGTCGAGTCGAGTGCAATAAAATATTGCCAATTACCAATGCAACCTGTTTGAGGTTCTTCGGTGACATTTACCAATATTAAACTGACTTTAAACTGTAAATAAGTGTCTTATAAGCCAGTGGCTACCGATATTCCACTGTTTGATCATGCCTTGCACAACTTGCAATCTCTCCATTGACCTTGTGTTTGCTCAGTCGAAGATAATTCTCGAGAAAATCATTAAAATCGAATTTATGGACAAGCCGATTCGTAATAATTTATTAATGTACTATATTAATTTACACGGGGCATTGATGAAAATCACGTTTGTTTTCTATCCTTTTTGAACTATTTACAATGTGTGTAGTACCGTACAAGACTAATCGTGCCATGGCACCAAATGTGTATGGGTAAACTCGAATATTTTCTTCATTAAATTCTTCAATTCTCGATTCAGAGTCCAGATACGAGCGATGACGAATCAATAAATGAATTGCGTAATATTCCCTCCAGTTTCCCCAATAGGATTTATACAGGAGATTAATATTGAGATCAACGCCAAATTTCAAAGGCACGCGGTGAACCAAATGCGGTGACTTTTCTAATATTCTCGTCGGTAATTCGCCAGCATTATAATACCATCGTTGCGACCTAAAAAAAAAAAAATTATTTTAATTAACAACAACAACCAAAAAATTTTTTTTTCAATAAAATCAATTTATTCTACCTGTAAAACTTATACGAATCAATCCACATTTTCAAAAACCGCGCGTCTTTATGCGAAACCATCACTTGGCATCCCAAACTCTTCCCATACGACCATCCGACAGTCATTTCAAAATGCCGAAATTCGTCCAAAGATTGCACCAAATACGTATCGAAATCGAGTGCGATTCCTCCGTATGTAGAAAGTACGATTAATCTCGCGATGTCCCCGGCGTGGAAAGCGGAAGAAAGCGGCCGCCCGAACACCGCTCGCGGTTCGTTCATCGGATGCACGATGACGTTTTTAAGTTTTTTCACTCGATCCCAGTAGGGGCCTTGAAATTCGACGCAGTCACAGTGGATTAGAATTCGATCTGGGCGTTGGTTGCACCACGCTGCCAATAGACACACCATGTCTGTGAATGTGAAGTTGTGGTTGCGGAATTTGAAGAAGTGAATGATGTTTGGGACGATCGGGTCGGAAAAGCCGGTGATGTTGTCGTGTTTGTTGAAATCCGGAATGTCGGGAGTAAAATAAGTTGTGATTTTTGGGATTAAATATATCCGTGTTATTATTAGTAGTAAAATTAATAGAATGGTTAATCGTAGGAAACGTTTTGATGGATACATTTTGGTCAGAAATAAAGAATAAATGATGTTACTTTACTTTTTGCGCTGCATGATTGGATATAAACACACACTCGTCGAGAAACATCGTGTAAAATATATAAAAAATGTAAACAAACGACGCCATTTTTAATCTTGGCCTATCTAGAATCAGAACGACTCTTAAATACATTAGATTAGCATCAAGAGCCGGTCTGGGAGTAGATATTTCTATCGATATTTCGATATTGAGCGATATATCGAGCGATATATTTGAAACCGACATTAGATGGCGCCACATCGCACTTTTATCACTGGAGATTGCGGAGAAAAGGAAGAGGTGTCGGAAAGTTAAGAGTGCGAGTTATGAGTGTTTCAAAATAACTAAGAGGAAAAGTGTAAGAAACTTAGTCAGAACTCTAATTTAAACTGCTAAATTGACAAGTTATTAATTTTTTGGTCACTTACAGCAAGGACACAATGAACCACGACCACGTTGAATTACGGACGGTGGAGATGCCGGAGCCGGAAGGCGAAGGCGATATACGAGTAGCCGGAGAAGATACAACGGATGCAATCCCTAAAGACTCCTATTTTACCTGCTTGGATGTTATTGGCAGCGTATTGGCGATCGGTGCTTTCTATTTCGACGTCGTTACCGATATTATTCTCATGTATTTTTACTTCGACGTTCAGCATTATATTTATTTCGCTTTCACCGCCGCATTTGTCATCGTGCCGGCCATTCTAACCAACCTTATCAGCATAAAATGGTAAAATGAACTGATTACCGTAAACGAAAACCGCACTATATTTGTACTAATTTATCAGCTTTAGATTATTATCTTTCCAATTAACAACCTTGGATATAATCAATTAAATTATTTTTTTTTTATTTATAGGCACATAAATGACAGTATTGTTCCCAACATTCCCACAATTTCAAAAGACATGTGGGGTTTTCGAATTTTTTTTCATATTTTTTTAATGGGTCCGGTCTGGAGGTAATATCGAAAAATATTTTTTTTAACATTTCAAATTTTAATTTTGATATTTATTTACTTTTTATAGATCGTTTGAAAGTTTATATTTTGGATGCAAAAGTGTGAGAAGCAAAATTTCAAAAAAACGCAAGCAGTATTACGCGTACATGGTTTATCTTGATGCTGATACTAGTGTATTGAAGTTGATAGAAGCGTTTATGGAAGCAGCGCCGCAGTTAATTCTGCAGTTATTTATTTTAATAACGGAAGCGCAAGTTTTTCGTGAACACTTAGAAACAGGTACAGTATTAAGTAAACATGTAATATGTTGTTGCAGTTTGCATGTAAATTGTGTGTGTGTGTTTTGTTGTGTGGAATTAACAATATGACAGACAGATATAACGCTTCAAATTTGGCTTTATTCGTATTAATGCACGAATTTGTTATTTATGCACGGATTTCTAACATTCAGGATTTTTGTATTTTCGCGATCCGCGTAAAACTTATCTGCATAATGACGAAGGTATGTGATTTCTGATTTTTCTTTTTGTTTTAATGTTGTTTTTGTGATTTAAATTTCTCAGGCCGGGTTGCACCAACGATAGTTAAGTGTAAATCGAGTTTATGTTTAGAGGATCCTCTATACTCAAACTCAGTTTAGACTTAACTATCGTTGGTGCAACCCAGCCTCAGTGTAAAAATGTAAACTTTTTTTTAAAAAAAACTTTCTTTAACTAAATTACAGGACATCCTCCAAAACTTACCGGTGCCAACGACACGTTTCTACTTGAAGGCTCAAAAGCAACAGGTGATTTAAGAATAATACAGAATAACTTCGATTATCCGACACACTCAGTTTTACCCGACATACGACCTCCCAGTTTGAAATTTTGAATTGTTAAGAAAAAATGGAAAATAAATATCAATCAAAGTTTATATGACACAAATTACTAGTTCAGACGATCAGTTGGTTAAATTTAGTTGCGAAAAGCGACTATTTAAGGCATTAGGATGGTGCACAAATTTGTTTTTGTCAGTCTGCCTAGCAAAAAAAAAACTTTGTAAAAATTTTTGCATTTTTGCATTTTTCTATTAGAATTTCAGTCTTTTTGCAAATATTTTATAAATTTCGACTTTTGTTGCTATTTTTGGTGCAAAATTTAATACAGCAGATTTATTTTTACAAAAATTTCGTAAAATTTAGATTTGTGACTTATTTTTTTGCATGGTTTAAAGTTTAAATTTTTTATATAATTTTTGCAAATGTTTTTTTGCAAAATTTTTACAAAGTTTGTGGGTTTTTATTGCAGTATGTCACCAAAGACGACTGTTTGATCGTCTGCATCAGCAATTCGAATCATAAAATTAGTAATTTTAATTTTCTTTTGGAAATTTGTGTTTCTTTCACTCCCAACCCAATCGTCATTTCCGCATCATCCGTCGGATAATCGACGTTCAACTTATAAAAATTTACTCAAATCAAAGACTGAAAATCCTAAATAAATTTTTTTATTTCACAGTTATATTTCAAGCGCTATCCATCGGTTCAGCACTCATTTCCCTCTCATTATCGCTCATGTTTTACAACCGCAACAGTCGACTGAGTCTGAAATCAAAGAAAAACATGTCAAAGACAAGCTCGGTGTTTTTCTTCCTCTGGCGTTTCTTCACCGTCGGTGCCCGAGTTCTCGCCCTCGCCTTATTCGCATCAATATTCAGCGCTTGGTTTTTCGTCGTCATCTGTTTTCGATTCATCATCATGACCTTGTGGATCATCATCGATCAAGCCAAACTACCCGAAGAAGACAAAATGTCTTCGAACAAATGTTTACAAATTTGCTTTGAACTTATTTTTGGACTGGTGTATTTGTTTACATACATCAACATCATAGACGAACCGTCGAGACGAAAATATTTGTTTTACTACGCGTTCGAAGTGATCGAAGATTCCATATTAGTGGCCTTGTGGGCTTGGGTCGTGGACCCATACACCACGTATTTTTATTGGTGCGCTTTAGTCAGTCATTTTGGAGGTGTTTTGTTAGGTTTGTCGTTTATGTTTATTTATTACGGTCAATTCCATCCGAATGGGCCTAGAAAAGACATCGGTGCCATGATCTGCAATGCCTTACTTCCTCCAGAGGATTCTAGACCCAAAATAAATACTGAAAATCGACAAAAATTTAAAAAAGCAGAAATGGTACCGGTATCCACGGAGTTGTGATTGATATTTTTTTAATTATATTGACATTATGTACAAGAAGTACAAATTTTTGATATTATGTACAATTTATCCTAAAAGGAATTGTAATCTTTTACTGTAACTAGTTGTTACGGTATTATATACTGTACAATTTTTGAAATATTTTTTTGTTATGAGATTAAAATTATGAAATACGTATTTTTATCAGAGAAATTCATTGCACTTAACGTGGGAAAAAATCAACAAAACTTCAATTTCAATTTACGGTATGCAAAATAAAACGTTAAGAGACCTTAATGAAATATACATGATGCAAACCACGACATTTCCAAAAGCGTAAAGGTAAGAATAAGAAAGTTCAGTACGACATGTAATAATCGCAGTCAATAACAGATTTTAGAAGATAAGATAAGATAAGAATAATAATAATAATGATAACGATAAGTCACTTATTTTTTCAAAATGAATGCAGCTAATGTGAACATGTATTTTTTGGGCATTTAAATGAACAAGACTGGACAGCAGCATCAAACATCATTTATTCAATTCAAAGATGTCACCACCCATCCGGTCTTCTAAATTTATTCGTAGTGTATTAATAAAATAATGAGAATAATACAAACAAAGCTGTGCAGTCCGTTCAGTATTAGCCTGGCAAAAACCATCCAGTCTTCATAGGGCTTCACAATCTACAATCTGTATGAAGACATTTGCATACTTTATCTGGTCATTACAAATGTCCAAAATTAACATCAGTTTTTATTGTGTTGTTTCAAAATGGGCCCGATCTGCGCCTCCCAAGTGTACCGTACTACCGTATATTACTGCGAATTACGGTTGTCCGGTCTTATGGCCGGACTTCTTATTCATACTTTTCAGTTTGACTGCAGTACTTTAATTTAAAAGTTGCCTTCCTACACCGAGGTTAACTTCCGAGTCGACCATCAACTGTAGCTTTGATTAACTCAATGGTTTAAATTTCTCAGGAAACACGAAAGGGCATTCATTATGAGTGATGTCAGGCTCCCGTAGCGCATGCATGGTTTGTCAAGTTGTTTCCGTGGAAACTGTAGAGGAAATGGGGTACCGAAATTGCAGTTCACGTCTTTTCACATGTGTTTAGGAGTGATGATTGATTATCATTAGTAATCATGGAGAGTCCCAACTTTGAGAAAATCACAATTAAAGATTGCGATTGCAGATTACATCCTTTGGTATAGGGTGATTCTGAATTATCTCAGCATGGCAATTGGAGAAATGTGATTATCGCACGGTTACGCACTTTTTATGAGTCTCGTGACATGGTTATTCTGAATCACCATGCCGGGAGGATGGCCTTCAAATCATTTAAACTGTATAACTTCCTGTACGGTACAGGAAGAAGATCATTAGTGTATGTGGCGGGAAAATCAAAGAGGGTTTCTAGCAAATTGGAATTCACCTCGTTGATAAAAAGCAACTTTTTACAAATGGCAAAGAAATCTTTACCGTACGCTGAAACGTTTTTTCAGGGTCTCATCGTCATCTATTAAGAAATTGGCCCTTATGTGCTGCCGTAGAACTTTTATCGTCATCTTGTGCCTTTGCTTTTTTTTAGCCTTTTCGGTTCATCTTGTTCATCTTTTTATTTTGTTCCTATTTAACGCGTATATAACACCTATTTTTAGTTACAATATTAGCATTGTAGATTCAACAGTTGCCAGTAAATAGCTTTATCATAATGGACACAATTGCAATGAAGATCGTTGATGAGTTACAAACTGGTGAGAAGATGCCTGAGAGTGGAAACGAAGTAGCACTAGTCGGTGAAGATGATGATGCGCACGTCGCTCCCGAAGCAATTGCAGTGAATAACAATGACGAGTTACAAACTGATGTAAAGATGCCAGAAAGGGGAAGAGATGACGATAGAGAGAGCACCCCTCCCCCCAAAGCCTCTTCCATCTATTGGTGTTTTTTTTTCAAAACCGTAGCGATTATTTCTTTCTATTACGATGCCTTTACTGACATCGCCCTGATGTATTTGTATTTAGACGAGCAGAATTATATTTATTTTGCTTTAACCTTTGCATTTGTTCTCATACCTGCTATTCTAACCAACAGTATTAGCATACAATGGTAAGGAAGTACTACGGTAGTTTATTAGTACAAAATTTACATCAATTTAAAACCTTGGGAATAATCAATTAAAATATACGTATCTTGTTATTTACAGGTACAAAAACGACAGAAAAATTAGCAAAATTGAAAACATTCCCACAATTTCAAAGGAAATGTGGAGGGTTGGAATTTTCTTTCATTGTGTATTAATGGGGCCAGTCTGGAGGTAATATCAGTATATTTTTTTTCCATTTCTGAACTTTTACTTATGACATTTTTTACTTTTGTAGATTACTCATATGTTTATATTTTGGATACAAAACTATCAGAAGCCAAATTAAAGAGAAGAGCAAACAGTTTTACGCATACATGCTTTATCTCGATGCTGATGCTAGTGTATTGAAGCTGATAGACACATTCATGGAATCAGCTCCACAATTTATTCTACAGTTATTTATAATGATATCAGAAGCGCAATTCTTTCGGGAACATTCAGCACCAGATACAATAAAAATAATAAAAATACGTAATATTTTTTTTTCATTCATGGATTCCTAACTTACAGGATTATTGTTTTATCACGATCCTCCTAATCTTTATAATGTCCAAGGTATGAGTAACTTAATCTCTCGATGATATTTTTCTTAATTTGCTTTTACAACTCAATGCAGGACATTTTCCAAACATCACCAGTACAGACCAATCGCATACATTTAAAGGTTCAAATGTCAGAGGTAAAATTTATAAAAAAATTAAAAATTATAATCAAAATCTGAAAATGTTTAAATGAATATTTGACAGTTATGTTTCAAATATTATCCATCACTTGGGCATTCATTTCTCTTTCGTTGTCGGTCACAATATACAATCGCAAATGTCGACTGAGTTCGAAATCGAAAAAACCAATGTCAAAGACTGGCTCATTCTTTTTAGTAGCTTGGAATGCATTCTCTATTGGAGCCAGGGTTCTTGCCCTCTCTTTACTCGCGTCCATTTACAGCGCATGGTTTTTTGTCGCCATCGTCCTTCGTTTTATCATCATGTATGCTTGGATCGTCATCGATCAAACTAAACAAGAAGCGAAACTGTCTGAAAACATATGTTTACGACGTAGTTTTGAACTGATTTTTGGATTTATCTATTTGTTTACGTACATCAATATCATTGACGAACCTACAATACGAAAGTATTTATTTTTCTACTCGTACGAAGTCATCGAAAACTCGATATTTGTGGCCTTATGGGCGTGGGTCGTGGATCCAAACATATCCTTTTATTCGTACGCTTTACTTGCCCATTTTGGAAGTGTCTTGCTAGGATTTTCTTGTATGTTCATCTATTATGGTCTATTTCATCCAAATGGACCTAGGAAAGATATCGGTGCCTATATCTACAGTGTCTTATTGCCACCAAAGGCATCTGGAACTGAATCTCCAGTAAATAACGAAAATAACAAATTGTAATTTATCTCTTGTTATGAAATTTTTGTATGATAATATCTGATAATTTTTATATGACACCAATTTTTCCTAAGGAATTGTGGTCTTATCCTGGAACTATATAGTTTATCACAGTATTATACATGATTATACAGTAGAAATTTTTGAAATATTTTTATTATGAAACAATATTAAAGATATAAAATAATTTTATTGGAAAATAAATCGTTGCAACTCAACTTGGAAAAAAAATCAACAAAATTTTTATTTCAAATTAAAATTACACTATTATCAATTTGTGGATAATAACGCAACCTTGCATCGTTCTATTTCACCCACCCTCCCCTCTCCCTCCTCTGGACGCAACGTCCAAATCTGTGCGCAACAGTCCGAAAATCGCACCCGAAGATAGCAATTATCGATCGCACCGAATCACACGTTGGGGGTACCAATGGAACCGCCTCATCGTATAGAGTCTGAAAATATGGGTCTCACAGTCTAAAAATGTGCGCAAACGTACGAAATCCACATTTTACGCAATTGCAAGTGTGCTGTGAAACTTCCCTGCATTACAAATTGTATAAAGAAAAAAAAATCTAAAAAG
>JAQFZO010003324.1:0-10186 GCA_034695885.1 Geophilus flavus | reverse complement strand
TATTAGTCGAAATAGACACTTAATTTTTGGTATTCACTTTTAACAGCATGTTGTCTATTCCGGGGTAATACGGTAATCACTAGAGCACATTGAAAACTCTTACCTAGAAAAGATCGAATTATTTGATTATGAAAACCATAGTTAATAATAATTAATAATGTGTATTAAGTATTGGCAAAAATCATGTATCCTAACCACTAGACTACATGGTAATGTTCTAAGATGATATACAACCACAGTCTATAATTTTGCCACATTTCTCGATGAATTACATGATCACGTGTCGACTGACATAATGAACAAACAAACTATTGAAAAAATTGAAATGTGTCTTGCATGACAACGAGCGAGTCTTTACGAAAGGAACAAATCATTTTTTGACAAAATTGATGTATCTAGTTAACCGATTCTAATTCAACTGAATTATTTATCATATCGGAGTCTGCGGAAGTAGAATCTAGTTTTTCAAAAACAGGTATTGGAAACAAGTTTCATATAAACAAGAAATCTCATTTTCTAGTTAATTTTTGACATTTCTGACCACTATAAATAATTAAATTTAACATCCTGCTTTGAGTAAACTGCTTCAAAAAGTCATTTGGGGTTTTATTTTAGTAAAGTTGAAGACTATAAATACAACTACAGCCAACATTTTCTCCAGATGTTTTCCTTCCCTTTCAGCATTTAGTCATTTCATGCACTTTAAATCTCCTAGTTCCATCATGTGATCAAGTGGAAATGCATTTCCTTCAGACAGCATTGCATTTCCTTCAGTTTCCTTTCACTTGTCCTATTTCACTAGACTACGTAAACACTAAAAGTATTATGTCTGCAATGAAAGTGGGTTTTGAAGGTGAAATGGTAAATAAACACATAGACCAGGAAAGTAGTTTTAAATTTATTGCAAAATGCATTCAAGCTGGAAAATGATTTTGTAAGTTTGCACTATACGGTTTTGTATTAACGCATTGGGATCGTATGTTCAAAATTCATTTCAAAATGCATTCATGTTGGAATCTATTTTTTTGATGAACAGAGGGTGACTACTCAAATATGAAACAATTTAAATCTTAATAACTTTTTAAGAACCTATAACATTTTAATTTCAAAATACATTTTATAAATTAATTGCATTTCGATGTCTTTTAAAATACATTTTACATGCGTTTGAACGCATTCCAGGTCATATGTCTTAAAAATTGAAAAGTTTTGACAAAAGGGTCACCTAAGAAAGAGCAAATAGAAATTTTCTGCTGACACTACACTTCAATTTTTTCTACCCAATTTTTACTTGAAACCAGGAACTTTTAACAAGAATAGTCAATACACTTGATCTTGTACAATATAACTTCCTTGCTTTCACATTGAGATTCACATGAGTGGATATGCTTGGACTCTACATCAAACATGGTTTTAAAACCCTCAAATTGCTAAGACTAAATCCCACTTGATGGCACACACAAAATGACATCTGTCAATGAAAATACAGTTGATTTTCAAATACATTATAGTGCCATCAATTTGGATGATGTAAGTTCAATTTATATCTTTAAAATACTTGAATTTATTGTTATTTTCATGTAAAATATTTAAATTTCATACAATAATACAATATTTCTTTTATTTCTACTTTCAGTTGCCATTTTCACCATCTCCACAACCAGAAAACAGAAGGCTTAAGATCATAGCTGCCATAATATTTGTAATTTTGATTTTAGTAGCTGCAGCAGCTCTTGTTGCAGTTTATTTAAGTCAACCACCACCACCACCAGAGGTAAATAAATTGAAATTTATGGTTGTATGATGTAATTATGTTGTAATATCTTTTCTAGGTGTATACCATTAGATTAAAGGATCCAGATGCACAAACAGAAGCAACAACATCTGTGAAATTAAAAGTGAAATATGATAAAATGCAAAAGGTAAGAGCGAAAAACTTTTTCGCTGAAAAACAAAATATTTTAGGATTATTGTTACAATCCTGTAAACATTGTTTTTGTAATTTTACAATTTAAACAATGAATTTACAATTGTTTAATTCAACAATGCTTTATTAATAACAATATTCACATAGGATTTTCTACAATTGTATGAAATCAGGCTAATTTTATTTTTTTTTCATTTGAAATTAAGGTTGAATACACAATGACACCAGCAGTGGACAACCCTTCAGAAATAATATACATGCTGAAAGATTTCAGTAGGGTAAGTAGGAGTTTACACATCTAGCACTCTTGACTTAAATATAGTACAACTTGAAAATGAAGGTTGGGTCTAATCATAAGTTGCAACATTTGATACCTTGCAAATAACAACTTGAAATCACCATAAAAATAGCAATCAAAGAAAATTAAGGTTGCAAGAATGTTGAATCCAGTAGCTACTGTAGCCCTGAAACAAAATTTCAACACACAAAATGCCTAAAGGAAACTAAATCACAAAATATTCAATCTCCGATAACCGGTAAATAGCAAGAAGCATCAAGAGGTATCATTGGCACAACCAAAATGGAAAAAACAAACCAAAAATTGAACTATTAAGGTCTTACATAACAAATAAGCTAAAAGCAATGCCTAACTAACAGCAATTCTTAAAAAATACAAATAAAACTAACAAAATCAAATCCCGAAGAAGCCGCAAACCCTACATTACAGGTTTTAATATAGAATTTTTCCTTCTAGCTAATAATACTACAAAAAACAGGTTAATTTAACCTTCAAGCAGACTATCCTTTACATGACATCCAATGTTTATTGGCTTCTAAAAATGATTAAAACAAGCAGCAATTCCCATGCATCATTCTACCCCAAGTACAAACACATACTAAATTAAAGTTGTGGTTTCAGTGATTGACCACATCTGACCTTTACATTATTAATTAGTCTCTCTTTTATTACTTTGTAGTCAATATTGATTAGAATCAATGGTTTATAACCCTTAAATTGGATTAATAAAGTCCTAAGAGATGTTTGCAGAAGGTACTAAGTAGGTTAGCCTGTATGGACCGGAAATATATTTAACATGTTAGATGAAATAATTTTTCAAATGCATCTTAAATTATATTGCAAAATATTGTGAATTCGTGTTAAATGGCATGATATTGTTGCAAATTCATGCAAAATGGCATTATATTGTTGCAAATTCATGCAAAATGGCATCATATTGTTGCAAATGCATATAAAATGGGTTGCTTTGTTGTTACAGTGAAAAATCCAGCAATTTGGTTGCATAAACATATTTTAGTATCCACATGAATGAACATGTTAAATGATTACGTACTTTAAAATTTGTTAAGAATTTATAATATTAGTATCCAAAGTTGAATAAAAATAAAAATTTACATTACAAATTCATGCAAAATGGCATCATATTGTTGCAAATTCATGCAAAATTGCATTTCAAAATGCATTTACCAAATTAATCGAATTCCAAATGCATTTCGATGTAGCTTCTAATACATTTTAACCGCAATTGACTGCATTTCCCCTCCGTATATGAGAATCATATTGTTGCAAATTCATGCAAAGTGATATCATATTGTTGCAAATTCATGCAAAATGGTGTCATATTGTTGCAAATTCATGCAAAATAGTATCATAGTGCTGCAAATTCATGCAAAATGGTATCATATTGGTGCAATTCATGCAAAATGGCATCATATTGTTTCAAATCCATACAAAATTACATTTCAAAATGCATTTCGATGTATCTTCTAATACATTTTAACCGCAATTGACTGCATTCCCGCTCCGTAAATGGGAATCATATTGTTGCAAATTCATGCAAAATGGTATCATATTGTTGCAAATTCATGCAAAATGGTATCATATTGTTGCAAATTCATGCAAAATAATATCATATTGTTGCAAATTCATGCCAAATGGTATATTGTTGCAAATTCATGCAAAATGGTATCATATTGTTGCAAATTCATACAAAATAGTATCTTATTGTTGCAAATTCATGCAAAATGGTATCATATTGTTGTAAATTCATGCCAAATAGTATCATATTGTTGCAAATTCATGTAAAATAGTATCATATTGTTGCAAATTCATACAAAATGGTATCATATTGTTGCAAATCCATACAAAATTGCATTTCAATGCATTCTCGGTCTACATGGAAATTCTACTTATAATTTTTCCTGCATTTCCACTGACATCCTTTATCTACCTCCAGAAACTCTACTTGAGATTCACTAGAGCGAAACTAAGTAAGGTTCAGTGCCATCTAAAAGAATAAGAATCCTATGTGAGGGAGTCTAGGAGGTGGAAGGTGGTTCAGTCCCTGACACACTTCGAAATTTGCAACCTCGTCCTTTTGTCTTCCTCTTCCTTCCCTCTGGCTATGTGCTTCCTTAACGCCCAGCTTATCTTTGCTCTGCTTCTTCCTTGTTATTGTCATTGGGTTATTGTCCCATGAAGACAAAATATTTTTTTAATTTTAATTTTTATTGGTTTCTTTTTTCTTTTATTATGATGGTTGTTGCCTATTAACATGGGTCAAGAAGTGGGTTTTATGGATTTTTTAATGGGATTTTGGTGGGTTGAAGAGTGTATAACCCTTGGTGAACTGTTTTGTTTAATGTGTGGTAGTTTTTGAAGGTTTTTTTTGAGTTGAGGGAGTTATGGAAACTGGGAAGTTGGATTTTAGTTTTATCTTATCATTTGGGTCCTGACTTAGTTTGATTTTTTTTAAATTTTGCATTTTTGTAGTTGTGGAAATTTTTGGTATTTGAAATTATGGATTTATTAAAATTCCTGAACTTTTGAATTTTTAAGTTCTTGAATTTTTAAAGATTTGCATTTTGGAATTTTTGATTTGATGAAGTTTTTGAACATATTAATTTTTGTAGATTTTTTAATTTTATTGAAATTTTTAAATTATTGTAACTTTAAATTTTTGAAATTTTTAATTTGTAAATTTCTAAATTATTATAAGTTTTTTAATTTGTAAATATAAATATTATAACTTTAAATTTTTGCATTTTTAAATTGCTGAAACTTTTTGAAATTTTTGAATTCCGGAATCTTTGAAATTTTTGAATTCTTGAATCCTAGAATTTTGAAATATTTGAATTATTGAATTCTTGAATCTTTGAAAATTGTTGAAATTTTTGAATTCTTGAATCCTAGAATTTTTGAAATATTTGAATTATTGAATTCTTGAATCTTTGAAAATTGTTGAAATTTTTGATTTCTTGAATCCTAGAATTTTTGCAATATTTGAATTACCGTATTGAATTCTTGAATCTTTGAAAATTGTTGAAATTTTTGATTTCTTGAATCCTAGGATTTTTGCAATATTTGAATTATTAAATTCTTGAATCCTTAAAAATTTTTGAAATTTTTGAAATATTTGTAAATTTTGAATCCTAGAATTGTTGAAACATTTCAATTCTTTATTCCATAATTTTTTGATATCCTACAATTTTTCAATCCTAGAATTTTTGAATGCTTGAATTCTTAAATTCTAGAATTTTTGAATTCTTTATTCTATTAATTTTTAAAATGTTTATGTTCTTTATTCTTTAAATCCTTGATCATTCAATTCAACAAACACCCAAAACATCCCACCAAACCAATGCCAATGCCAATCCCACAAACCATGACCGTTAGATGCCATAAACCCCACCTATAAATGTATAAAACATCCAAACAATCTCACCAATCTTAAAACTCAATCAAAAACTCAAACATAAATATTCAAACCCTAGATAAACCCAGATAAAAACACAGGACATTGACAAAGACCTTGAAAAAATACCTCAACTTCATCAAAAACCTCATTAAAAACCAATCAACAATAATCATCACCACAAAACACAACCTCACCAACAAACAATAATAATCAACAAACCACTCAATCTAATTCCAAGAAAACCAACGACCCACACAACCTTCAATGCCACAAACCAGACTATTAACACTAGGTGGATTCAAGAATGATTTGCACATGCGCAATTGTATGTTCCCATTTCTGTTTCAAATTCAAAAACACAAACGTGGCATGTGCAAAAGACTTTTTGAACCGTCTTACTCTTAAAGCAGCCATTAAGGGACGAAAACATCGGTAAATAACTGCGTAAACTCATAGTTGCACAGGTATAAACAGAAATGCACATGTTTAAATTGGGATCATGATATTTCGTCCTATGACAGTTTGTCCTGGACAATTCATCCCATCAACAGTTTGTCCCGAGGACATTTTGTTCCAAAGACACTGTCCCAAAGACACTTTGTCCCAGCAAAGTTTTGTCCCGGCAACACTTAGTCTCTATGATTTATTGTTCCATTGAACATTTTATCCCGATTCATTCTTTTTCATTACTTTGAAATAACTGCGTAAACTCATAGTTGCACAGGTATAAACAGAAATGCACATGTTTAAATTAGGATCATGATGTTTCGTCCCATGACAGTTCGTCTCACAACATTTCGTCCTGGACAATTCGTCCCATTGACAGTTCGTCCCGAGGACATTTTGTTCAAAAGTCATTTTGTCCAGGCGAAGTTTTGTTCCGGCGACACTTAGTCCCTGCGATTTATTGTCCCATGAACATTTCGTCCCGATTCATTCTTTTTTATTAGTTTTTGAACCCACCTACTGTTTCATTAACAAACCTCATCATGAACAAATATAATTCCAAGAAAACCAAACGACCCACACAACCTTCAACTCCACAGACCAGACTATTAACACTAGGTGGATTCAAAAATGATTTGCATATGTGCAATTGTATGTTCCCATTTCTGTTTCAAATTTAAAAACACAAATGTCGCATCTGCGAAAAACTTTTGAACCGTCTTAAGGCCTGTAAGGGACGAAAACATCGGCAAATAACTGCACAAACTCATAGTTGCACAGGTGTAAACAGAAATGCACATGTTTAAATTAGTTTTTGAACCCACCTAGTGTTTCATTAACAAACATCATCATGAACAAATCTAATTCCAAGAAAACCAAACGACCCGCACAACCTTCAACGCCACAAACCAGACTATTAACACTGTTTCATTAACACACAATGCAAATCACTTGAATAAAAAAACACACAAATCCCATTATATAATTCTCTTTTATTTATTTTTAAAGGCTCTGGTGGTTCACAAGGATTTCAAACGAGGTCTGTGCTTAGTCGGCCGTTTAAATGACACAGAGGACAGCGCCAAGCAACGAGCCAAGGCCTTTAAAGTAAGTTTTAAGTGGATCAAGGATCCATGGTATTAAATAAAAAATAAAAAATAGAAATACTTGTTTAATTCCTTGTCCCTCACATCATTCAATACTGGTTTTGTTTTGTGAAAGAATAGAAAGTGTTGGTGTGTCTGTTATTGAGTTGAAGGTCACAAATGTCCAGTAGTCAGGGTTTTCCTTGTCTCTTTCATTGAGCAGGAAGAGTAGGAAGGTGGGAGATGTTGAAATAAAAAAAAGTGAAGGGAAGTCAATGGCAGATGTCAATGTTGATGAAAACATTGAATTATTTATTATGTGAGGTTTGTTTATTCAAGTGGATGGAAGTGATGATGGTCATTGCTCTGGGTAGGGAATTTTGATTGGGGTTTGTTTGGTTAAGAGTTGATGGGAATTTTGGATCGTTTAGAGAATCGGAGAACAAAATATATCGAGATTGATTATATGTTTGTGCGTAATTGGTTAGCTCAAAATTATTTTATCGTTAAATATATTAAGGGTGCAGAGAATGTAGTGGATGTGTTTACGTTAACGTTAGATAGTTTGCGTATGGTTTTGTGTTATAAAGTTATAGCTATACAGCCATAACTCTGATTTTTTGGCTTTTTAAATTATAAATGTAACTTACACTACTTATAAAAATAAGGTTCTCCTGGAAAATGAATCAGCGGACATTTTCACTAAAGCTTTACTCAGTGTAATTTTATAACGGAAAACTACCTACGCAAACTCTAATATCAAGAGTGTGGGGAAAGGGATCAGCAAAAGCGCACAGTATCTTGGATTGGAGATGGACCCTATGTGATCACTAAAATTCTTGGTGGACATGCTTTTGAATTACTGAAGATTTTCTCAGACATAGCACAGAAAATCTTCGATTTTATTTCGCAGACAATCTGCAGAGGTTAATAAAATACAGTAGTTGAACCATACAATTTGTATGCGTATGTACTGTATGTTAGGAATCTTCTGTTCCATTGTTATCCTCAGCCCCTATGTCATTTTGGTAACCATTTGGAAAATCTCAACAATGTCACCTTCAAAATGGCTTCCAAATAAGTCTATCAGAATGTCATAATCATAATAACACAATTTTTGTGGCCTTTTGTCCCTTGTTATAGAATTCTATTGCTTCATTGTTTTATCTATCAAATACCTTCCATTTATAGAAACACCTATCTTTAAGAATCATTTAGTATCACATAATAATTGAGGACAAGTCAATATAAGGTTTCCCTAATTAACAGTTATTTTTTGCTGTAGATATAACTAGGTGAAATTAAGCATTCAGCACATTGGTTGATAGTTATAGAGGCATTAAGGTATCAAATCAAAGGGAAAATGGACTAATTTCACTGGTAGATGGATGAATAAATAAAGATTAAGGTATAAAAACGTATAAAATTAACAAAGTCCTAAGTAAATTTTAATTATGTTGTGAAATGGAGTAAAATAGCTTCCAGATAAAAAGTTTATAGTGTTTCAGAAAGCCCAAACTCTGGTCTGTTCAATGCAACAAACTAGAACTCTATAGCTTTTACCAGTCATTAGTTATGATCAATTCTACAGATTCATGCAAAAAAATATGTACAGGATGAACTTAAAATTTATCACAAACTCTCCCATTTGATCCCCAAGAATTTCTACCCTAGATAAAAACCAGATTCCATTAATAATCCAATCAACCATAATTAATTCACTTTTAGATTGATGTCAAATAACTAGTTCCAACCAAAACACTCCCAAACAAACTTTTTTCCACAAGAAAATTCCACCTCCAGGCTTATTTACATCTATGGAAAGTTCAATGAACTAACTTTTCAATCAATAATTATTACTTATACAAAAATAAAAGTATTTATAACAAAAATTAAAATATTATATACATAAAAACACACCAAATAACAACAATTATCCAACAACCCAGGTCATAACCATAATCAATCTAAAAATGGGTACAACGAAGACCGGGGAATTTTCCGTTGACTCCGAAACCTAGTTTTTGATTGATTTATTTTTTTAAGTGTTTGTTTTTATTTTCCAACAGAATAAACTTCTACAAATCGCAAGTACAGAACAATTTCTCGTTCTGAATGGAACAATCCACGCGGAAGTTCTGCAATTCACCACTGGATGGCGCGTCGCTCGCTACTGCGGTTCTTTACCGGCTCATTGGGTCGTGAAGTTCGAGCCCACGGTTTTTGTACCCGAGGTTGAACATTCCACTCAAAGGGAACCGATCGAAGTTGAAAGTATGGCTCCCGAGGCGATTGAGGATCAACGGGGTGAAGAGGAAGCAATGCAGGTGAAAAAAAATTGTAAACAAAGATGGCGGCGCCCATGACACACCATGGGCGCCGCCATTGGGAAAAATGCGTTTTAATAACAAAATTTAATTTAATAACGAGATAAATGGATTTTTTCACAACGTGATAATATTTTTGTGAGATCCTTATGCATTTGTATTATTTTACTTACGGTATTGTAAATCGGTGGTACCTACGTTGGAGAATTTTCCCACATTTTCCAACGTTTTTTCATTGGTTGTGCTTGGAAAATTTTAAAATTTATAGGTAAAAAAAATTCTTCATTGTGTGTTTAATACTTTCCAATAGCAAAATCCATTAAATCGGGTCATTTTCCAAGTCACCATCATTATACCAAAATTGAATACCTTAAATATCTGAACACATAATGACCCAATCACCAAAAAAAAAAAACCAAAAGTTACATGACACTATTCTCTAACCAACTAGCTAAAGTGTTTTCATTGACATCATTGATTTGGTTTTTTTATTTTTTTTATTTCTATTTTATAAAAGAATTTTTTTGAGTGGTAGCCAATGAGAAGTACAACTCTCGAACTCATGTTTGAGAAAAAAAATCAAGCACTATTTATTAAAAATGACGGACGAGGATCTGATAGTACCCAGGAAACAATGAAAGTTGCAGCAATGTTGTAAAAATATTGAAAAGAGAACATACTAAC
>JAQFZO010003323.1:0-10189 GCA_034695885.1 Geophilus flavus | reverse complement strand
AATGAAATTTAAAGATTTTACTCTTTACCATCATGAAATGTCAATGTCAATGAGGATCCTTTCAATGGGAGGATCCTCTGTAAGGAAATTTTTCTTTGACTTTAAAACCATGATCAATCATTGGTCAAAATCAAATTTAAGTGAACCATTGGATTAAGCATGGAATCAGCTGTAATAAAGGGTTGGTTGTTGGGGTACATGCTCAGGAAATTCACCGCTCACTTCCAACACCAGATGGCATTCCATGGCTGCCATATTATTTCCATATTTTCCAATGTACATACATAATCAAACATTGTTGTTAGGTGAGCTTTAGAATCATTGCAACAGATAAAATACAAGAAAATAGTAATAATTGTTTACAGCAAAGGTGAAATTTGATCAGAAAAAGGTAAAATTTCATGGATTGAGCCTACCATCTTTTCCATAGGCTCAATTAAACAGATTTTTGTTTATCTCTGATCATTTAGAAATAATTGTCCTATCTTATATACGTACCGTGTTTTATGTACCATGTAAGGTATTCACCCCAAATATCATCTTTTGAACAGAAAGTGTTAGATAAATTCTGATGTTATGAACAAATAGAAAAGTAAGTGACGAATTAAATGGTGTGATCAAATTTTACGCCAGACTTGCAACAATGCGATATTCATTTCCTATCTCTGTAACTACATGCGTTAGAGCAGGCCATGTTTACTCAGGAACCATCATCAAATCACAAAAATACAAACAATAACATAGCCTATTAAGAATACGAATTATCTGTGCTAATATACTATATGTACATACAATCATGGTCAGCCAAAATGTTTATGTTCAATTTTGAGGGGGGAGTGTCCACCGGGACTTTCTTTGGCAAATTTTGGAGAAAATTGGAATTCCTAGTATATACATCGACTGGGTTAAAGACTTATATTATACTCCGACACGACATCGGTACCTACTTGTTTTTGAGGGAAAGTTGTCAAAGGCCATTGAACTTCAAACCGGGGTTCGTCAAGGGTGCCCTCTTGCTATGTTTGTTTACATTATTTTTATCGACGCTTTGTTACGCGAAATTGAAAATCGTAAAGAAATCAAGGGAGCACGGCTCGGAAGTCACGAAAATAAAGCAGTCGCGTTTGTTGACGACACTACCTTGACCATTTCGGACGGGACGTTGTTGAAATGGATTGCACATTGTTTTGATCTCTTTGAAAGGGCGACAGGAAGCGAACTCAACTGGGAAAAGTGTGGTGATTGTGTCAAAGTCCAGTGGAGGGAAATTTGAAGAGTTTAAGCAGCATTTACCTGTCGATTGGTGCCAGAAGACAACTTTATTCTGAAATTAAACGCAAACTGGGGATTTGGACAAAGTTCTATCTTTCTTTTCGGGAAAGAGCGAATTTCATCAAAGTCTTTATCTTTCCCCGTATCAAACATATGTCCATTACCAGCTTCATTTGTCGACAAAAAAAAAGATAAAGAAAATTAATTCGATTCTTTTCCAATTTCTTTGGAAAAAGGCCGGTGGGAACCGATCAAACGCGAAACTATAAAACATTCTTTCAAGGACGGCAGACTCGATTTTGTAGATTTAGACACGTTCCTGGTAGCTTCAAGAGTCACAAGTGGTTTCACTTGTCTCAAGAGGGGAGAGGACTGTTTTTGGTGGCAATATTTTGTTTATCGTACTACTTGGGATTTTCTTGTGGGAAGTGGAGCGACCTTCCCAGTAATAACAAGTTAGTTGCCCTAGGTTTTTGACAGGTCACCTTGGCTCGATTTTCTTCACCAAGGAATGAAATCTTTTCTACAGAAGCCCCAATCGACAACTGGATGAAATTTAAACTCAAAAACTGGTATGAGTTAATTTTTGGGCAAACAAAACGAAAAGTTAACTGGATAATTCAGCCGGCCTGGACGAAAATTTGGAAGAGGTGGAGCCGTGGAATCGAGGACAGACTGTATAAAATAACACATCGGACGTTGGTGTGCAACAAGCAACTCAACGATTGGGGGAAAAGGCAAAACCCGAATTGCGAACGTTGCGGGCACCGGAACTGGAGAAGGAAGTCAATTTTCTATGGATTTTTTCGGTCGGGATCGTGTTTTCGGCGATTTGGATGTCGAAAGGCGAAAATCGGCATAAAAGAACCTATAGTTCAAACTAACTAAAACCACTCAAAATCCATAATAAATTCCTGCAAAAAACTATTCAAAACTGCCCCCAAACCACAATAAAACCATGTAAGACCATAAACCCCTCCCCCAAAAATAAAAACATGGAAAAACAGCCTAGTCTGAGACCCAACATGGCTGCCACAATGATTGTTTAGGTTGTTGCCTAGCAACTCTCGCCCACAATGCAATGTGACAAAATTATATTTGGAAGATAGAACAAGCAAATTTATGCCCGCTACCATTCTTGCCACTACTAATAGTTGTATAACGACAAATGTTCGAAAAAGGGGTGAAAACTGAACTGTCCAAAGTCACCCAGTTTACAGTATCCATTTCTAACTCGATTTCTAAACATAAGTTCCCTAAAATTTCAAACTCCCAAACACACAAAAAACTATACTTTTAATTTTATTTTTAACCCACTCAAAAAACATGAATTTCATCCTCATCATCATAACTTCCCACACAATTTTTATTCATATTTACTCTACCATACTATTCACAGCTGCATTCAAAAACTAAAACAAATTTGTGTTTTAGACATCACTTAGTGAAAATTAATGAGAAATAAGTTAGGTCTAAACCACAAAACACAATTTTTGTTTTAGTTTTGAATGCAGCTACTATTTTGATTTATAGATTCCTAGTGTTTTTGTTTATTGCATCCATTGTTGTCATCACTTCCGTTAATTAATCTCGCGTAAAAAGGTGGAAGTGGACGCATTTTTTGTCAGGTCACTTCCGGGGTTTTCAGTTTAACTTTTAACGAACCCTCGTTATAACAAACAAATTTTCATTCCCTTAGCAGTTCGTTATAACGAGGTTCGACCTGTAATTAATAAAATATAATTAACAATTTTTTAACTTACCGTAAACATGAAACAACCTTCCAAAATGGCAACTCACAGGTTTCAACCGATAAAATTTCTTATTTTCAAAAATCAGACAATAGAAAAAAAAATTGATGAATAAATTTTTATTTGCTGAAAGTCAAGATACAATACAAATTCCAATATATTACAGCCAATTCAAACAAACACGATTTAAAGAGAAATTCTCATGGAAAGGCAGAGATTTTAATCGGGAGGAAAAAACTCAAATTAAAATTTATCTCCTATGCAGATAAATTTTTTTTTTTTTATAAATACCAATCCACAAAAAAATTTAATCATTAAAAATAATAATAATAATCAATAATAAAAAAAGAGTTAAACTAAACCTCTTTCAATAAAAAAAAAAAAAATCTTCAAACCCTGAGATGATTCATAATAAAAAAAAAAAAATTTAAATTACGGGCTCAAAAGCTCAAAAATTAAAAAATTGAAAAAATCATTTAAACAAAAAAAATCTCCATTCAATTCCTTCCATGAATCACACGATCAACAAATCATTTCATATTTTCACTTTCAGTTTTCTTGAATAAAAAAAAAAAAAAAAAAAAAAATTGAAAAAGTAAAAAAAAAAAAATTTCAACATTTCTACCAACAACAACTGCGTCCAACAAATTTTTTTTTTTAAATTCATTTTTAAATATTAAAAAGGAGTTTTCTGCAATTTTACCGCCAGAGTTCGACGACATGCTGAAACCCCATCAATTTCGTCGCATGGGGACTGACCGGGCGCGTTTTTTATTTTATTTATTTTGTTATTTTAATAATTTTTTTTTTGTTTCTTCCTTCATCGATCGATCGAGGGTCAACGAACCCTTTTACTTACACGTTCCATCGCGATCGTTTTTATTTTTTTTATTTATTAATTATTTAATTGATTTTTTTAAAATTTCATTTCAGACGAAGTCGAATGGAATTCTTGACGACGTTTACGGATGCTGGTTCTGGGTTGCTCATGTCTGGAAGTTCGCCGGTGGGTAGCCTCTGTGGAGTTTGTAGCATGTGAGACGTATGAGTGGAGTCGTTGGTCATACTCACGCTAATCTTCTTCTCGACGGAGCTCGATGTCTGAATGCGGTGGGGTTCGGAGAGTGTCAGTTTGTTGTTCAGGATATTGCTGCTTGGGTAGGTGATCTGGGGAGAGAAAAAAGCGATTCGAGCGCAAAAATGTGTTGGGATTAAAATTTAATTTTATCGTGCCGCTTTTTCTCACTAGTTTTATCAAGGAATGGTGGATTAAATTGATTTGGAGGTAGCCATTTTTTTTTTGCATTGAAAATGAGAAAAATTGGGGAAGCAACCATTTTGTTTTACGAAATATTATAGTATACTACCCCTTTCCAAAAGTATGACCAATCTGTCTTTTTTGATGGTTAAAAAAACGTCAATTTCTTTAAGAGTTTAATGAATATTTAAAAAAAGGACTTAGGATGATTTAAAGACTCGCCAGAGCTATCATTTCGTGTAAAGCATTTGAAATTTGATGAAAAACTTTTGGAGAAAAAAATTAAAAACCTCCAAAAATGGGTCTTCACAATTTTTTCAATAACTCGAGAACCCGATGAGATAAAATTAAAAACCAAACAGATTCAGGATGTTCGCTTTATTGGCAAACTTTTCTAAATTGGATGTATGGGTCTAACTAAGTCTCAAAAAAAGTTTTAATGGAGCTATATAATTGATGTCGAGAGCCAGATTTTTCAAAAAATCAGTGCAACCAGAATTTTCTTTAGAATGTTAAATGACTTCAGAGTAGTTTAGTACACGCAAGTCTCTAATATCTCCTCGATGGACAACCATATTTATCGAGAACTCTGGCTGCACTGATTTTTTTGAAAAATTGGGCTATCGACGACAATTACATAGCTCCAATACAACTTTTTTTGAGGCTTAGTTAGATCCATACATCCAATTTAGAAAAGTTTGCCAATAAAGCGAACATTCTAAATCTGTTTGGTTTTTAATTTTATCTCATCTGGTTCTTGAGTTATTGGAAAATTCGTGAAAATCCATTTTTAAGGTTTTTAATTTTTTTCTCCAATTCAAATGCTTTACATGATAGCTCTGGTAAGTCTTTAAATCATCCTAAGTCCGTTTTTTGATATTCATTAAACTTTTAAAGAAACTGACCTTTTTCTAACCATCAAAAAAGACAGATTGTCATACTTTTGAAAAGAACTAATGTTATTATTTTACTTCATTATGATGTAAAAAATCAATAAAATAATAATTTCTGTAATATTTAGAAAATGTCATGTAAAATGATGTAACTTCATAAACAACAGTGAAGATATTTCTTATCATGTTGTAAAATAATGCAACATAAGGTTTTAGTGATGTAAGCTGATGGAAAATTTAGAAAACTTCTGTAAAATGATTTGATGTAAAATTTAGTTTTAAAATGTCGATCACATGCCCCAAGATCGCTTACAACTAAATTTCACATCATGAAAATTTGTTACATGATTATATACAATTTTACAGAATATTTCATTATTTTATGAATTTTTCGAGATTTTTCATGATTTTATAAATTACTTCAATATTTTTCAAGATTTGAAATCATATTACATGACTTTTTAGAAATTAAGATTTTCTGGTTAGTGTGAAAGTAGCAAAATGGCGGCTGAAGTATTGGCATGAAAGGTTGTGACAAATTAAGACAGCCATTTTGTTTTCAACAGAATTTTGAATAATTTTTTTTTTTGACTTATTTTCACATAGAAAACAAAATCAAAACAAAATGGCGAGTCATCACTAAAATTACAAAATGGCTCCCATAACAAACAAAAACATAAGTCAATACTAACCGCCATTTTGGTTTAAAATAAAACGCAAAAAAAAGTTTCAACTTTTGCAATAAAAAAAATTCAAATCTTCAATTTTAAAACCAAAATGGCGACTTATCGATTTTTTTTTCACACACAAAAAATAATAATAAAAAAAATCATTAAAAAAAAAAAATCTCCCTTATACCGATTTGGTAACTCCATCGCTAACGGTTTCACTAATTTCGATCTTCGCTGGACTATCGCGACTATCCTCATGGAAAGGTGACATGGAAGAATCACTTGTGATGATGACTGGAGTAACGCCAGTCTGTTCTGTCGATTTTTCTTCACTCGTCGACTACAATTCCACCCAAAAAAAAATATAAAAATTAATTAAAAATTAAAAAGTCAATAAAAATAAAATTCAAAATTAAATTTTTTAAATTTCAATCTCACGTGGGCCTCCCGTGCTGTGTCGTCCAAATGATCAGCTTCGAAAAACGTCGATTTTCCCGAATTGTTCCCACCGCCACCGCTGTTAATAGTGTCGCACAACTCGGTGCGAACCTTCTTAGCATTAAGCAGTGACTCGTTGTCGCTGACTCTTTTGCGAGACCCTAATTCGCTCGAAGTCACCGAGTTGGTGGCACCATTAGCCGATGATGGACGTGGAACGCTGTTTACGGGTGAACCTGGCGAATTTCCTCCCTGCAAAAAGAATTTTTACATTTTTTATACATAAAATCAAAATTTTTTTTAAAAAAAGAATTTTGTAACGAATTTATCCGTTAGGGCTCGACAAGCGTGCAAAAGAATTTTTTAGCCAAAGGAACCAAACAGTGATCGTGGCAACGTAAATTCTAAACGAAAATATAAAGCTTCCCGAAATTTTTACGAATTTTTTTAAGTTGTTGAGCCCTGATTTACATCAAAAACTATTCAAAACTAGTAAATTCATGCAACTGGGGCTTGTTTAAACAAAAATCAAATCAAATTTCAATTAAAAACGACCGAAAATCACAAAAAAACTGAAAATTCAACACAATTTCTCGTTTTTTCGCTAAAATCGGCCGTCGCCATTTTGAAATTTCAATCCCGCAGTAAATTTTTTTTTCTAAAAAACAACAAAATTACATTTAAAACTAAGAAAAAACATAAAATATAACTATAAAAAATCGACAAAATTTAACCCTAACATGCAATACAGCGAAATAATTGATAAAAAAATTAAAATTAACAAGATAAAACGGTCAATCACGACAGCAGAAAGAGTAAATAAAGACACTGAGGACTGTCGTGGTCGACATCTCACCGAGGATCGGGAAGCATAGCCACGAATTAGATCACTGTCTGACTTGCTGTGACCCAAAGCACTCGATTTCATTACCTCCAACCGACTGGGGGTGTTGGTCGGAGTGGACGACCTGCTGTCCTGCAGGGGTCACAAAAGCCAAAGAGAAATATAACAAAAAAATAATAAAACCGTCACATAAAAAAGGCAGAAAATAAAAATAAAATTAAAAGCCGAAAAAATAAACAACGAACAAAATCGAAAAAAAGAGCGAAAATAATAGTAAAAAATGTATTTTTTTGATGAAATCGTACCGTTTCTCGTTTTTTTAGGCCTATTTAATATATGAGCCGGCAAATAATTACTCAGTTGTTTCCTGAAAATGTTGAAAATAATTTATTAAAAATCGAAAATTGATGGAAAAGATTTTTTACTTACCTTCGGACATGTTTCGCTTCTATTCTCATTCCTTCCTTATACCGTTTAATATTTACTGCTTGTTTGTGAACTGAAATTTCAGGAAATAGAATTAAAATTCCGAAAAATTTTTTAAAGAATTTTGAGGATTGAAAACACTACTTGTAGAAAATGTTATCGCTATTTTTAAATTTTATTTTTTTAATAGTAGCGTCGCTTGGCAACTGTTTAATTTAAAGTTGATAAGAAATAAATGAGTACGATCATTTATCCTTTTACTTATTTTTTTCATCTTTCATTTAGAAATGTGATGTAAAAATTGTCATTTACGTAAAATTAAGGAGAAATTTAATTTCGCCGTAATAATTTATAGATAAAAAATTAAAAATTCGAAATTTATTTACAAATAATTCCACTCATCTGTAGAAACAGACGAAACATCAGAATTTTCTCAAAATAAAATTTTTTTCGAAAATTCTCAGTGTAAATTTTCTGATTGGCTCATTTCTGATGTTTTACCCGTTTCTACTGGTCGTTGACTTGATTCATAAAATTCTCGAACCAAATTCCACGCGTAAATTGAGAATTTTCGAAAATTATCTCTGCACTCATGAAATTATGTGCGAGAATTCCACTCATCAGCCAACGAGACATCAGAAGCCTTGACCCAAAACCGACATCGAGAATTTTCTCAAAATCCAAAAATTTTCGAAAATTTTAAATTTCTTGGATTTTGAGAAAATTTACGATGTCAGTTTGGGTAAAGGCTTCGGATTGGCTACATTTCTGATGTCTTGTCAGTTGCTATTGATCGTTGACTTGATTCGAGAAATTCTCGACTTGAATTCCACTTGTCAGTTAAAGATTAGTAGAAACAGAAAAAACATCAGAAATGAGCCAATCAGAAGCCTTGACTCAGAATTACGTCAATAATTTTCTCAAGACTTAACAAAATTCCAAAAATTTACGGATTTTTCAAAATTTCTGATGTTTCCTTTGTATCTACAGGTTATCAACTTTATTCCTGAAATTCTCGACCAGAATTCCACTCGTAAACGATAATTTTCGAAAATCATCATTTCACTCATCGCCACAATTTTAGCAAGTAGCGTTTTCAACCCTACAAATTTAAATTTCCCATTATACTTACCGTTATCGGTGAAACTTTGTATATCAAATGTAAGATCAATATTCAGATTCTCAACTTTATCAAACAAAAGTCCAATAAACCACAAGGAATTCGGTTTATCCCTAAAAAATAAAAGGAAAATTTATTTTTAAAAAAATGTTTCAAATATCTTAAGCCTTTAAAAACACTTACGGATTACTTTCCAGTCCAGAATAACATTCTGGATTAACATGAGCCACCTTAATGTGCGCGTTTCGCTCTAATGACAAAACTAAAAGCCGTATTTTCGATTCGACTAATCCATACCATTCTAAATGATCCTCTTTAGAGTTAGCACCAGCTATCAATACTATGAAATGTCTGGAAAATTTAAAAAAATTAAATTTTTGTATTTTTTGTTTAAAAAAAATTTAATCAAGTTTTTCTTACTTATATCGACCGAAAAAATTAGGTGCTTCGAACAACTTGGACCACTCGGCTTTACCGAGGATTATTTCGTCAGTAATTGCCAAACCATCCTTGAATTCGTTAATCATAATGTGTCTAGTAGATTGAGAAACGTTAAAAGTTGAATTCTGCTGCGGATATGCAGGAGTGATGATGGGCATCAAATGAAAACGATCAGATACGTTCACCCGCGGGTCCCATACCTGGAACCCTAATTTACTATCATCTGGTGGTTTTAACAAAACAGGATTGGGCCATTCCCTAAATAATAAGGAAAGAAAAAAATCAATAAGGACATTTTTTGTCGAATAACCACCGACAAATGCGATTTTAGCGTCAATTTAAACCATAAAATTTTGAAAATTTTATCGAAAAACAGATTTCTTTATAAAATAAAATTAAATTCCATTACACAAAAATGATAAAATCGACATCTTTCAACAAAAAAATTCATTATTTACTCAAAAATGTGGATTTTAGCATAAAATTCGTTATTTTTTAGATTCAAATCCTGAAAATTTCATCGAGAAAATCGATAAAAGTTGGAACTTTCATATTTTTTAACAGGAAATCGTAATGAAATCACAATTTGAGTCGATTATCATTTTTTAATCATTTCTCTTGACATAATCCATCCATTTTACAATTTTACTGTAAAATCCTGATAAATTTATCGACAGAATTCAAGATGTCATGTTTTTTTTTTCTAGTGATAAAAACAAAATTCCACTAGATTTTTACACCTGTTAGGTCATTTCCTGTAAACATTAATCTCTTTTTACGATTTAACTATGAAATCATGAATATTTTCTTGATAAAATCGATAAATCAAAATTTCATTTTTTTTTTTTACCACAAAATTTTAATAAAATTCACCAATTTTCAAAAAATGTGTGCTAAAATCCATATTCTTTCAACGAAATCTCACTTACCACTTTGAAAAAACTAAAAAAAACTTATGTACAAGAGTAGCAGCTACTGCATTTGGATACAGTTGACATGTCCTTGCAACAAGCATTGCCCAAGAAACTCCGCCAAGATATCCAAGTGCATTAGAGTAAATGCCGTGCCCTCGAAA
>JAQFZO010003322.1:0-10189 GCA_034695885.1 Geophilus flavus | reverse complement strand
TGCGCATGCGCAGTCTCTCAAACATACATCTTTACGCCCCTGGTATCAATTTCCCGAATTATCGCGAACCGTTTTATCCACGAATGGCAGTAAAATAAAAAACAAAAAATTACCTGTAAACGAATTTTTGTCCGAGAACTTTCTTTATGATATTTTTATCGTAGTAATATCGCAACGCTCTGCTGAGTTTATCGTAATTCATGTTGTGTTTATTTTTCCGCAAACCCCATAATCGTGCCACTTCTTCCGAATTCACCAACTTGAATTCGCCGTCAGCATTTGTCCACGTAATGATGTTCGTGTACTGGTTGCTGAGCAACAATTCCAATAAAAATTGCCATAGCGTGATGTTGGTTTCCATTGCTAAAAATAAGTAAAATCAAATTAAAAGTTAATTATTAATCTTTTTCAAGGAAAAATAAAGAACCAAAATAAAAAATAATAATCCAAATATACTTGAAATGGTTGTTGTTGTGATTAAAATCTCTTCTCTCTAAGGATGTCGGATATGTTGAAAATGTTTATAAGGGAAATTTGCAGTTTCCTTCTAGAAGGGCACGTGAAAAACTTCCTTGGAAAACCCAGAATTTCTTACATTCATTGAACTTGAGAAATTTGCGTTTTCTATGCGCATGCGTGTCGTTGTCATGGGTTTATTTTTATTTCTTGATTTAATTATTACGTGATCTGAATACAATTTTCGGTTTTATTAACTTTTAGACGTGTATAAACGCCCTAAAACACCATCACGTATATTTATACGTCAAAATGACGTGTCGTCGTTATTTCCCCATCGAAATTACAGTCGATCTGTCGTTTCGATGTCAGAACATCGACGTACGTCTTATACGTCATCAGACTATCCACGTCCTAGTGACGTTTATGTTATTAGCCATTTTACCATTGACTTGTGAGTGAAATAAACATTTTATTTTATGGGATCAAAGCCGACGTCGCAGTTCTCATGTCTACGTCAAAGACTCTTTGACACGTCCTTCTGACGTGAAAGACATCGATCAAAGTCAAATCTGCGCCACTCGCTCGAATTCTTCCTTCCGACACCCAAAATTTAATTAAACGAGAGCATAAATTGTAAGGACGTGTTTACGCGACTAATTTGCGACTTGCGACGTGCGCCAGTTTCAAAAGTCGATAATTTGCGCAATGAACAAATAAAAGCGACTGATGATTTCAATAAGGCAGGGTATCATAAAGACTTCCGGTCAGTGCATTTACATAGACCGACCGGAAGCGATTAATTGACCGCTGGCGATCCATAATTTATGAATATGCGAAATTGGCAATCTAAAGACAAGAGGAAATCAAGAGATTGAATTAAACTCGATTTTACTTAATTTCCCACCAGAGCGAGTGGTGTAGGGATCTCGACCAATGAGAGAAGATCAAACTGAATGCGGCGGATGAGACATGCTCGACTTCCTTATCAGGATATATTTGATTGCTTTTAACACATCATTTCCTCCGACATGCGACACTCACAGGAAGTGGACAAATGCAATTTCTCGTTTTACGAAATTAAATACTTTCGAATAGTAGGGGGAAGTGAAATCACCAATAAATTTACCTTTATTTTTTGTCAAGGGATCTTCCAGTGATGGGGTTGGCGAGGGACTGTGAAGGCGTGCAGCCACTAAACAATGCAACAAATAACAAAATAAATAAATTTCTAACACTTTCGCACGTAAAAATATCACAACTCTACAAATTGCATCACGAAAATCCAGAGAAATTTACATATTTACGTCTTTTTATGTACAAAAATGTGTAAAAATGTGTAAAAAGTATTAAAAACCAATGAAAAATTAAAAAGCGACACCTGTAGACACAATTTTACACTTCTTTATACCTGTTTTCAATATCAAAACAATGCGCAAAGTAAACTTTTCCTGTTTTGCAAGGAAAAGTTTACAAAACAAGATCTTTGATTTGATATGGAACGCATTAAATGCAATAACAAACAATAAAGAAAAGTAAATAAATGACTTACCGTCCATATTTGCAGTGAAGTCGAATGTAGGTAATACACAATTTGACCACTGGAGCGCTGCTCGGTGCAAGGAAGTGTGTCTTTGTTATTCGGTTGAAGTGAACACTGAAGACTGTAAAGAGTAACAAGAAATGATATTTTAGTAGAGCTGAGTATCCAAGGAAATTAAATGGTGGCCGCAACTGGCCACTCAGCCTCGTGACCCTACAAAGATCCACAGGAAGCGACTCAATTGGATAAACGTACCGGATGTCGCGCGTCGATGGGATAATAGATGCAGCATCCGATCTCAGATGGGCTGCTGGGATTAAATAGGGCAAATAAAGCGCGTGCCATACAAAAAAAATGTCAACAAGGTTAATGTTGCATTTTTTTTTATTTTTCCACTTAGTAGAAATGAAGAGATTTATTCCAATTACTACAGTTGCATTCAAATATTAAAACAAAGTTGAGTTTTAGTTGAGTTTTGAATTTTAATCGGTGGAGAACCGACATTCGGGGAATTGATGGACGAGATTTTATGATTTTATAAAGATTTTAAGAGATTTTGTGGTTAAAGATTTGGGATTTAGTGCAAACTTCAAAAACTAAACTTTGTTTTAATATTTTTTGTAACTCAGCAAAAGACTCATTTTGGATAATTTTTTTCTAAGAAGTTCAAAAAACCTCACAAAAGTGTCAAGAATGTGGATGTGGATGAATCAAAGCCCCCCATATGCCCAAATGGCCTTCAACCTGTTGTATAAGGAAGATTACATGCAAGTTTGTTGGGGGAAAAAAAAAGTCCCCTTTGGTTGAATAATACATTTGGGCATGGAATTCAATGGATCAGGAACATAATAAATTTTTTTCAGGGTGGGAGGTTGGGGAAAAAAACACAATCTGGTGTTAAATCTCAGCATTTGTCACTCGTTGTGTCACATTAATAACATCAAGGAGCCGAAAATTTACAAAATTGCGTACGAGATTTACAAAACCGTAAATCCAATGTACATATTCATTTACTTGGATTTACATTGATTTACATAGATTTATGTTGATTTACATGAATTTACATTGATTACATGGAGATTTACATAGATTTATGCTGATTTACATGAATTTACGTTGATTACATGGAGATTTACATTGTTTAAGTGGATTTGCAAATCGTAAATCACGAGATTTACTCGAATAATTGCCCCCTCACATAAAATTCACTAGTTATAATCGCCTCCATTCATTTGTCAGTCATAATGGGAATCCGAACTCCCTCTTTTGCCCGTTTGTGACAATACTCAACGTCCCACTTGTTCTACTCATCAAATTGCTACCTGATACTTTGTTGGGTGTATAAGTGGGAGTTAATGGTAAAAATTGTATGTGAAATTTGTATTCTTTTCATGGAACATGATGTAATAATAAAAATTGTTAAAGAAACAGAAAAAAAAAATTAAGGTGTACATTCCCTTTAAGGCGGCCCCCATATATGGAATAAACAAATGCGAAAGAAATAAATCATTGTCGTTTGCAATTACCATAAGAAAAAGAATGAAAAAGTTCCAAGAAAAATCCCCTCTCGACCCTAAAATACTGGCGTGTTTGTAAATTAACCATAAACCGAACAGTTATCTACATAAGAGAGCAAACTATGACGTCATTTCTTATCGACTTTAAAGTACTTTAGATTCGAGAGTGACTTAATTCGGTTTCAGTATCATTTTCAATGTCTGTTATAAAGTTCCATTCGATCGTGAAATACCAGAGTTTAGATAATATTCAAAAGAGGGTTCGCCAATTGACGTCATTAGTGCTCTAAGAAAGCAAACACCTTCACTTGGAACAGGTGTCGCAGTCAAAAGTTGAGGGTGGGGTCGAATTAATCATTTTTATCAACATTTTTTTTAATGATTTAAAAAATTTTGCAAACTTTTTTCTTTTTTAAAAAAAAAATCTAATTCTGTGAAGTTCGAGTCGAGTTTTTTGTTAAAATAACGATTTTATGAGAAAAATGTAAATTTCATTAAGTTTTTATCAGTGAAAATGTGATATCGATCGGAAAGTGTGTTAGAAAATGAGTAAAAAGTGTAAAAAAGTGTTTGAAAAAGAGAAAACTTACGTCTAAGTGCATGATGTGCAACCACGTGCTGCTGGAGGCTGGATGAAATGAAATTGTTATTAAGTGAGTTTCGTTCCCGGAAGTGGGCTGGTATAGTAGTATGTAAACACGCGTGACGTCAATGCATGTTTAAGATTCGTAACACGTACCTGAAAGCGCCATTGTTTGACAGTGGTGGAAATAAATATCGCGATTAATAAATAAATAATTCGTGTGATGAATTTCTCCCGAATCGTCAGTATATTCAGTAATTCAAAACCGCGGCTACGGGGTGGGTGCCGACTGCAGCAAAAATGATGTGTGTGGGAAATGTTTGTGTGATGTTCGACGAGATTTCCATTTCACTCGTGCAAAGGGACTTTTCCCCAACTTTCCACGAGTGAAATGGAATTTTTTTCAGTGAAAAGTTCAAATTCCAGTTCAGTTGTTTGGAATTCAATTCTCCCATACACAACAGAACTGGAAATTGATTTTCATATCTTTGAATGACTAAAAACATAAAATGGTGGAAAGAAGACATCACGTGCACAAACAAATTAAAAAAATGAAAAGTTATGATTAGTAATTAAATTTTATTTCCCGAATCGAATCAGTGATACAAGATAAAATAATGGAAATTTACAGAAAACTTTTAAAAAATTATTCATAAATCCAAAAAAAAAAATAATCAACTGAATCATAGGCTAGTATTTTATGACAATTTCTTCAAAATACCACAACCGGATTAACTCTCTTCACATCCTCCGCCTCCGTTTCCTTACACCTCACCTACTTCCCTGGAATCGATTCTCAGCCTATTTCCTGTAAACAATTCTTCCTATATACCCCTAGAAATCTAATCATCCCACTCATCGTCGTCGTCGTCGTCATCATCATCATCATCTCCACTCTCATCTGAAAAGTAAACATAAAATTCAAACACCACAAAGATAGATTCCAGTCGATATTCATTTTCTTCTTACCCGACGAGTGAATCGCTCTCGATCGTTCCGCTAATGCTCTCGCCAATGCATTGGCCATACCGTCCAGAACGCCCTGAGGTTGCGATGGAGGTCTGGGTGTGTCGCTCACCTAGAAAAAGATTTAATCAATTAAAATCAAAGTACAAAATGGACTGAAAGTCGCTTTTGTGTTTTATTAAAATTAGTTTGCAAATGAAGTGAATAAAAAACGAGTGAGACTCTTCGCAAGGTCACATTTAAATTCTAGACGTCTGTTTCCGTCTTCTGAGCATGCGTGGTTTCCTTAATGTGCTCGTGTGTGACCATTTCCTTGCGAGTGTCGTACTCGAGTATTTATTGACGTCATTTGTCGATGTGTGATTTTGTAAGAAGTAAAAATAAAAAAATAAAAACCTAAAAGTATTAAAAAGTTACTTGTACGGAAATATTCGTACCATCGTACGTATTTACGTCGTGCTACAAACTTGTCATGCTCGTAATCAAACTTGTGTTTTTCTACTCGAGTTAACTTCGTGCATTTTTTTAGGTAACTAGCAAAAACACGGGTTACGGTCGAACAAAAAGTTCACCTTACCCCGCTCTCGATCTCGACATGTTTTAAAACGACTCCTTGTCGGATGTCATTTAAAAGCTGATCCCGAGATGACACGCTACGCTTCACCTCTGGGATCTGAGGTGAGGATTATAGCGATATAACGGAAAAGAAAAGAAAAATATATCATTTTGTTTACACTTTTCGATTCACTCGACCCATACACTTGGACACATCAATATCACTCAAAAACAAACGACTACCATCGACCCACACTACTCAAGACTTCCAGAGCCTTTCGACCGGCTCGACGCGTGGTCAAAAGGCCGAGGAAACTCGCGATTTACCGGCCGTAGCTCGACGCCTAGTCGTATTTGACCCAAAAGTTCGTTTCTAGAATTCGCTGGTTTCTCCGCCGGATCGTCACGTTGAACCGGTTTCAGATTCCTCTTGGTCCGGATGTCAGCCTATTTGCAAAACAAATAAATTCGAATAAATAAAACTCAAAATTTCAAAATAAAAATATTTTTCTCACCAGCAATTGCGATCTTCCATCGGGTTCTTCCGAAACGAAACTCGGCGGCGTCGGAGCCGAGGGTTCGTTCGAACCAAAGTCCGGCGGCGACATGACGGGCGGTGGAGGCGGCGGTGGCGGCGGCGGCGGTGGGGGTGGCCCTGATGAAGGGTTTTCTTCGGGTGCCGGCGCAGGAGGCGCAACAGTGCGAGAAAACTGTGGAGGCGGCGGCGGGAGAATTCTACTCGGTGGCGGCGGTGGCGGCGCGTTCATTTGCCGGTTGCCAGTGGGTGATGTTTTCGGTTTGTTTATGGCCGGTGGAGCCGATGGTGGCGGCGGCGGCACGATAACTCGAGCCGGGGGTGCCGGTGGTGCGGGAGGCGGGTGTCTGTTCGCCATCGGAGTCGGGACCGGCGACGGCATGGCCTGAGTCTGTCGTGCCGGCACGGGTGGTGGCGCTGAAAGTCGAGAAATGAAACGAAAAATCAGTATTTTGGTATATTTTCTTTGTAGGATTTAAATTTTACCGGTTTCTTCGTTTGAAAGTTTTTCTAACGTTTCTCTAAAACCTTCCTTGTCGATAAAGTCGTAGATAAAGGCACGTGTTTCCTCATCTTGGAGCTGTTTATCAGAAATTCCAACCATTTCGAACAGTTTGCTCATGTATGGATCTTGTTTATCGTGTTGAAAACCCTGAAATTAAGTAAATTTAAGTAAATTACTAAAAAAAAAATGGATTCTCTGTCAGTCTAATTTTTCTCAATGATTTGTTGTACTAAAAACGTTAAAATTAACAGTTTTAGACTAATTTGATGGTGCTCTACAACTTTCTAATTGACCTTTTCATTCTAGCTATGATGGGTCTTGAGATAGAATATGAATGACCTTGAAGATGACCTTGAATGTCAAATTTGAGGACATCATTGGATTCAGCATCCCCAACTTCCTAGTTGACCCCATCATTGTTTTGTTGATAATTATTACTGATTTTAAAATATTTGATGCAACCAGACTTTTTTCCATCCTGTATTATTCTTGTCTACTACAATTATTAAGTAGATTTATTTTGTAATGCTGCTAGCCGCTATTAAATGCTCATTATGCTTGGTTATCCCAAGCTATTGTAGAATTCAATCCTTGCCACAGATATTGAGTTTCTCTCCCTATCGTCCTAGAGAAGAAATGTTGAGCTGTCTTCCGAGACCCATGATGGGCATTAAATCAAGGTCTGCTGTACAGATATTTTAGCCATCAAATCGTGACTTTACGGCTTAACCCATAAATGATCATCCACTCATCATCCTCCAATTGATGAACAGCAAAAGACCCCAAAAGCAGAAAGAAAGAACCAGAACCCAAAACGAGTAGAGGCACAGAATAAGAAAATTGAAGAAGCAAGGAAAAAAGAGAAAAAATTACCAGCAGGCTCTGTTAGCCTCTCAGTGCCTACTAATTAGGGGAACCACATACAATAGGACTTGGCAGTCTCAGCCCCCCTCCCCCTCCCCCAATAACATTGTTTGATCTTTTAATACTAGTTTTGAAATATTTTCTCATGTTGTGTTTAATATTCTAATTTATGTTTATGCCTCACGAAACATGAATGCATGTGCGACTTGTTTTTGTGTAAAATGTTCACAGTTTTTCACATGATTTACCATCAGTTGTGGATCTCATTCCGAATGAGGAAATCATTCGGTTGCTGATTGACGGAGAATCAGAGTCCAATTTCCAATGTTTTTCGTGGTAAGATTGGCCTTTGTAATTATAGATTGTATTTGTGTGAATGTTAAACCAGATTTTAAACCAATTCACGTTCCAGTGAGACCAGTTAATCCTGCAAAGCGCGCAGTCATTAATCAGGACTTATCTATAATAAGTTGAAACAGGGCGTAATTCGTAAATCAAAAAGTGATTGCGCCGTTGCACCGATTGTAGTTCCTAAGAAAGGTGGTATTTGGCGGACCGCTATAAACTTTTGTCCCATTAATGCTCAGACGATTCCAGACATGTGTCAGGAGATGGACATTGATAACATGTTTGCCCATCTTGGTGGTGCCCAATTCTTCTCCCCCTCATTCATGGGACAGAGGCGTTTCATCAGATTGGCGTTTGAATACACACGGATGCCGTTTGGGCCCATTAATGGTCCTGCGACGCTTGCTGATTTTTTGCATAAATTTGTTTTTGTCTACCTTGACATTATTGTGATCTCCAAAACCTTTGACGAACATGTCGATCACCTTAAATTGGTTCTACAAAATTCAGGCTTTTCCATGAATGTGCATAAGACTACTTTGTGTAGAAAAAAAGTAGAAATTCTTGGGCATACGGTATTGTAAGGGGGTCGTATCCGCCTCAGAGTTTCCGTCATTTTGGATCCAAATATCGTCATAATTTTTCAGTGTGATAAGTTTTCACAAGTGGCTAATCGCAGAAATCGACCCAGTAATTTGCATTACTCGCTAGTACGACATTCGGTTCGATGGAGCCATCCATTTGATTACACACTTATTTTCCATCTTGCTTCCCCTCGGTCTGGCTCAACTGCTGGACATAGAGGATCTAGTCGGTCGACTACATGAAAAAAAGAAAATGATGGTGAGAAAAGAAAAGATAATCCTGTTATTTGCAGCACCAAGATGCCTCTTGGCAACTTTTGATAAGAGAAACCACAGAGATAGTCTGTCTCCCGCAGCACAACAAGTTTTGATAGTAGCGTTTAGTTAACAATTATTGCATTGATTTAGTGAATATTTTGTTGCATATTTATTTTGTTTTAAGTGTTAATAATTTGGTTTAATTAGTTGGTTTGAGTACGAGACAGTAGTTTAAATGAGATAGAGATTAATGATTATGTATTTTACAAAGTATTTACATAGGAGTGAGTGACCGCTCGCAAGCAGGAACTCAGTCAAAATTTCATAAACAATTCTAAGCGACCAATATTACGTAAGTGGATAATTAACATGTTATAATATATACTGTCCAATATTGCACAGAAAAAGTGAGAAAAGATTAATAGTAGTCCCTGATGGCTTCAGCACCAAGACGCCACTCATTGTCTACTAATGGGAAGAACTGCATATAGGCGTAAGGCTTGGAAGTTTCTCCCCCCTCCCTTCCAAGAAGGAAAAATAGTTGAGCTGTCTCCCCAGACCCATGAGAGGCATTAAATTATGGCCGGCTATACATGTACTCTCACCTTCAAATTCGCATATGTGGGCTTACGCTTTAACCCACTCATCCACATCCTCTAATTCTTGAAAAGCAAGACCCCAAGAAGTGAAAAGAACCTAGAACCCAAAACACCAATGGAGACATGAAAAAAAAAATTGAAGAAGCAAGGAAAGAAGAGAAAAGATTACCGGCAGGCCTGGTTAGCCACTCAGTGCCTACTAATTGGGAGAACCAAATATGTGTAAAGCTTGGAAATTTCCCCCTCCACAACTTGGAACAAAGAACATCACTTGCGACTGATTGCACTATAATATAAAAAAAAGAAAATCCTCATCATGCAGGTAGATGATTTGCTCTATATATATATGATGCCATGATAGAAGGGAAGATAACAAACCTTATCTGGTTGAGTTTCTAAGGTCGCCAATTGTATGCGCACCACGGAAATCACAGAAATAATAACCAAATAATAAAATTTAAAATAAACTTAATAACAATAAAAAAATAAAGCAAGGAAACAATAACAAGAAACAGAAAAGTACAAAAGAAAAAGAAAACTTGTTTTACAACTCAACAATAGCCAACTTCCAACAATACCCTGTGCTCAAGTCCAGTCCAGGTCTCTATTGGTCTCGGTTCTGATGTTTTCCTGCACTTTCTATTTTGTACACAAGCCTCCAGACGGTGGAGGATTTTGGTTAACAATCCACTCCACCCGGGCACAGGTGTATCGCATCTTCGCCCACTCCTGCACTTCACACTTGCAGTAAAGCGAGCCTTAAAACGTATGAACACGTGTATTACATGAAATCGAGTTTGTTACCATCTGCATCTTTGGTGGGAGAAATAAGTATCAGGTCTGCTCTTAAAATTGCCAGCAATACGCTCAACATAA
>JAQFZO010003321.1:0-10189 GCA_034695885.1 Geophilus flavus | reverse complement strand
AGAGTTGCGCCAGAAATCACATTTGGGGAACTGCGCATGCGCGGACCGGTCGACCCAGAGGACCGACCGGTTACATTGTCATGCATTAATTTTAACGAAGGAATTTCTACATTTTCCCGCCAGAGTTCACTACGCTTCGTCGAACAGCTCCCACCCAACCCATAACATCTCTCATGATAGCCCGCCCTGGCAGGCAGTCGATGTGTATACACCAGATCACCTAATACTCGTATCTTCTCTGTACGTGAAACAACAAATTTTCGAGCTAAAGGAAATTTGGCCGTTTGGTTTAGTGATCGGGAAAACGGGACAAATAATGACGAATTTCAGTGGTTTTTTCCTCGCCTTTTGTCCGTTTTCCGATGTTTTCCGCTCATGATCACGGCTGACTCGTTCCGTTTTTGCATGTTTTCGAACGAAATTCATGCACTCGTCGCTACAAAGGTGTAGATTCTCGCTGTTTTCAGCCTTGGTGATCGTTTTGTGGTGGAATTTCGCGATTTTCTGCGTGAGTTCGTTGGTTTCTGTCGGTTTTTTGCGTGGTGTGGGTCGCCAGTAATTTTTGGGAAAATTACAAAAACGTGTCCGTCGATGTGCAGGTTCGGAGTTCCCGCTGGTTGCAGGTTAACTGGCGGGGTCGTCATGTAAGCGGGTGGTCGGCCCAGGTCACACCGTTTAGCTAGGCGGCTTTGGTCGAGGTGAATCAGGAGGCTTGCATCGATGGAGACAGAGTCGAACTTAGTATTAAAGCGGTTTATTCGTGAGCAGGAGACATCTCCAAGAGATGTTTACAGTGCGGGAGCGAAATCTCTTTTCTCTGTTTGCACAGAGTTGCGCCAGAAATCACTTTTGGGGAACTGCGCATGCGCGGACCGGTCGACCCAGAGGACCGACCGGTTACAGACTGATGAAATTCGAAAAACATCAAAATCGGCAAAAAAAAGTCAAGTGTCACGATCATCCATCACCGGAAATTTTTTTAATAAATAAGAAAATGAATTTGTTGTTAATAATAAAGTATTTATTTATTTATTAATTATTTTTTGGTTTATAACGAAACTCGACTGGAGTACGTTTCAATACAAAAACCATTCCACTCAATCCTCCAACATTTACTTCCATTTGTCTGACAACTTTCCAATACTGTTGTTGCGCCTTCAAAACCTTAAGAAAAAAAAAATTGAAATTAGTAAATTGAAAATTCACAAAAATAAATAATCTTTTATTCTACCAAAATCATTTGTTTTTTATCAGCCGTCAACACGATTGCACGTCCAGTTTTGACTTTTACGGTCCTCGTAAATTCGTCCATCAATTTTGGATACAATGTCCGGTTAATATGTTTACTTCCCATCCTAAAAATTTTAAAAAAATTCAAAAAAAAAATTTAAAATATTACAATAAAAATTATTTCGATGCGATTTCTTACTTTTTACCGAAAGGCTGTAAAAATAAAAACCAAAAAATGAATAAAAACTCACAAAAATTTACTTTAATCATCAAAATCTCACCAAATCGGTGACAATTGCATCGATACTGTTATCCCGCATCGGTAAACGAGTCGCATCCCATTGAAAAATATTCACCGGTAGACATTTTCTACAAAAAACAAACAAAAATCAATATTAAAATCACTAAATCTCATCAAAAACTCGATAAAAAACTCACTTATCCTTAAATTTACACGTAACAGCATCGACATTTTGCTTCGTACGCGTAAATGCAACATCGTGAATATCCCCGCACACGAATAACGCATCGGGCCATGACAAAATTCCCTCTACGATGATAGAACCCGAACCACACGCCGGATCACACACGATTTCACCCGGTTCGATGTACGCCAATCTAAAAAATCAAAACAAAAAATTTAAAATCAAATTTTTCATAAGTTAAATTTTTTTTTAACCTCAAGAGACAATGCGAAATCGTCGGTCGTAGCGTCGTGGGTCCGAAAAATTCCAAATTTCTTTTATGCAACGATTCCTTGACCAGCGATAAACCGACGTACATGTAATTATCGCAAATATTCAACAAAACTTCGATATTGAAGTTGGTCAAATCAACTTTCCAGTCGTATGTGTCGTTTATGATGGCGCCCATCGCTTTAGAAGCTTCCGGTGATTGAAATTTGTGATTTTTCCCGACACGAGTGCATGTGACTCGAAAACTCAAATCTTTGGTCGAATTTTTCAAGTCTGCCACGTCCCGAGTGTTTTCGTTGATGGGAAGTTCGAAATTTGTCATTTTTTTCCACACTAATAAACCTTTTGTCCAGTCTAATTGCGAAAAGAAATCCGTGATTTGACTCAAACACTCTTCCTGGAATAAAAATCGCAGTTTTTAAAATTTATTTCACTAATTTTGATTTTTTTTTTAAATTTTTATACGAACTTTTGTGTCTTTGAATTTCACGTTTTCAATTTCCCCGATGAGAACCGACACGTTATCGATGCATTTTAGGGTCAGGACCTTGAATTATGTGAAAAATTGATTAAATTCTGTGATTTTCTGTGAAATTCGATGGTTTTTTTTACATCTTTGACGTTTTCTATCTCGATATCGAAGCCGATTCGTCCTCTCGTTCTCATGACATTTGTCGCAAATCTTTTGCTACATTCTTCCGCTGCAACTGCTTCGAAACCAGTCGTTACCGAAGCTTCTATCGTGCACAATTGAGTATTTTCCGGCGAAAGGCCTGGGAATCGAAAGGGCTGACTTGCCACCATTTTTCAAATAACTCTCGTCTGTCTGTCTGCGGTTACGTAGGTTACGCTTCCTCGTTACTAATGGTGCTGCGAAAGATGTAAATTTTTGATAAATGGAATTAATACAGTAATTACGATTTTAAAAATATAAAAAATAATTTATAAATAAATTAAAAACTAAAATGTACTCAATTTCATACAAAAAAGCCAAATTTTGGGCAGAAATTCATGCAATAGTTCGGTCATGTCTCGATAGATGTCGCAACCACGCACTACCAAGCGCGTAAATCTTTGAAACAAAGTTTTCTATCAGATTTCAAGTTTTTCCTTTAATTTCTTCTCATTTAAACAAATGGCTACATCAACACAAGTCGAGGTATCATTACCGACAAAATCCAAAGACAAATCCGCGCACACCGTAGACTGTCACCTGATGCCGTGTGAAATCAAACACAGAGGAAAATCGTCGATCGACCAACTATTTTCCATCCACCCGCAAGAAAACTCATCGAACGAACCAACATCAAGTAAAAAAAACATTCAAATTCACAAAAAACTCATCTTAAAACCACTTAAATAATTTCAGCTTTCAGAGGCCATGAGTTAAAAGGCAAAGAAATAAATTTACCGGACGGATTCGAAGGTAAAACACGAAAAATTCGAACCAAAAAAATACCAAAAACTGACGTAAATTTCTCTTTTTAGGCGTAATTTTAACCGAAGGTGAAAACGATGACGAAAAACCGAAAATTAAAAAACACTGCGGAAAAATCATGTACTGGAATTGGGACAAAAACCCAACGAACGACGACTCGTTTTGCAAAATGATGGATTGGTTCAAAATATCAAAATCGGTAAAATTTGTTTAAAAAAATTTTAAAAATTTAAATTTTTAATAAAATATTTCTTCTAGATTCACGAAAATGACGAGTGAAAAACGTTTTAAACCCGCTTTTATTTGCGTAATAGTGAGAGAATAACAAGTGATACAATTCAATTCGTCGTTAAACATCATCAAAATATAGAAATTTAAAGATTAAATTATTAATTATTAATATTAAACATTATTTTTTTATTTTCTTTTAACTTTTACATAATAAAAATCATTGTCGATTAGCATACGTAGAGAAAAAAAATAAATTCTGATAAATTGGTAAAATATTCTACATAAGATTTCTTTTTTTCTGTATATTCGATTACCAGCAACAGATAATAACTTATATAAACGAAAACTAAAAAAATCTATTTTCGAACAAAATACGAAAAATGGCACATCCGGGCACCGAAAAATGTTATGCGTGTGATCGTTTTTATTTGAAAAAAATTAAAAATTTGTCAAAATTTGTCAAAATTTCGAATGAGTATTGAATTTTGAAGTTTTATCGATGAGCAGTAAATAAGAAAATTGAAATAAAAATAAAATGTAGCGTAAAAAAGGGTTGAATTTGATTTTTTCAGGCCCAACCGCCGGTCAATTTATGGAAAAGCTCTTCGTTAAGCGTTTGATTTTGATCCTTGGATCGCATCGATAAGAAAATATAACCGCCGACGTATTCGTGGACGATTTTACAGTCGGCAGTGAGCGAAGCGAAAATCACTTTTTCTTCTTCGAAATCTACGGTCATGTGTTTCACTTCCCAGTTTACGTTCCATGCTTTCATCGTGTTGAATCGCCATGTTTTTAAATGATCGCCCGTGTTGATGTCCATGCGCATGATACGATTGAAGGCGATGCCCAATAATTCCTAAATTAAAAAAGAATTTTTTAGTCGAAAATTTTCTGAAATTTGATTTTAAATTTTCTTGATTTTGATAAAAAATTTTCTTAAATTTGATTAAATATTTTATTTAATCAAAAATTTTAATCAAAAACTTTTATTTTATAAAAAAATTTAAATTTTGATCGAAAATATCTCATAAAAACTTAAATTTGATTAAAATAATTTGCTTAATTTTTTTTGTGAAAATTTCATAAAAAATTTGAGTAAATTTTCTAAGATTTAATTTAAAAAAATTTAAGAAAATCTTAAATAAAAAATTTTTTGATCAAAAAATTCAAGAAAATTTCGATATTTCTTCATTTTTTTTACTTCTTTCTTCGATCCGAGAAACTTAACGACGAAGAAAGTGACTCCAAATTCGGGCAAAGCCTGCCACGCTTTGATGAAATTCATTTTAGCTTCGATCAAGTTCAATTCTTTCACATTAGCGTGCGCTTCCAACATCCGGGTCGACAGCTAAAACAAAAAAAAAAATAAAAAATTAACATTTCTACACAAAAAACACAAATAAAATGTATTTCTCAAACGATTTTCACACATTTCATGCAGTTAATCACTAGAAAAAGAGAAAAATGAAGGGAGAAAAGCAGAATTAGTGATCGGAGCAACCGAAAACACGAAATCTGTCGGGGAAAATGAGAATTTCGAATCCTCTTTACCAGTATTTCGGGATAAGCACAACATGTGCAGGTGCACCCGCACATCTGGAAATAAGAAAAAATCGAAGAAACCAAGAATAAAATGAAAAATTACAGGAATAAGTAAAGAAATAAATGAAATAATTAAAAAGTTGTTATAAAAAGCATTTCTAGCAATCGTTAATGCGTAAAAATCGGATGGATTTGTTTATTCCACCTGTTTGCCTTTGATTTTCTTCAAAAATCTCGGTGCAATGTAATCATCCATGTGGAGATCCAATGAGTTTGGATTGATGGAAGGCGAAGGAGCCGGATGTTGCATGCCGAGAAAGAGTAGAATCGATTGTACTTCGTGGTCGTAAGAACTGTCGGCCATGGTTTTGCCTTTGGAAGCCAAACGACAAGCAGCCATCCAATTTGCGTATTGGTTTTCCTAAAATTTAAAAATTAAATTTTTAATATTTTTTTTATCAATTTTTTGATGTTTTGAATTGAAATTAATTTTTTTATCGAAAGTTTCGACTTTTGGAATTTTCCCCAGAAATATTCGATTCTTTCGATTTTTTTTCCCTTCCGAAAATTTCGATTATCTGAATTTGTTACTTTTCCTCGAAATTTTCTGTATTTGGAATTTTTAGTCGAAAATTTCGATTATTTCTTGTTTTTATATTTATTTTTCGAAATTTTCGATTATATGGATTTTTTGTATTTTCTTGAAATTTTCGATATTTTCAATTTTTTCCTCGAAAATTCCAAGTTTTTTAAATTTTTTCATTAATTTTTTGATAGTTTGAATTGAAATAATTTTTTTTATCGAAAGTTTCGATTTTTGGAATTTTCCCCACAAATTTTCGATTTTTTCTATTTTTTTCACTTCCGAAAATTTCGATTATCTGAATTTCGATTTTTTCGCGTTTTTTCCTCGAAATTTTATTTTTTTTAGCCGAAAATTTCGATTATTTCTTTTTTTATTTTTATTCTTCGAAATTTTTGATTTTATGGATTTATTTTCTGGAAATTTTCGATATTTTGAATTCAAGTTTTTCAAGTTTTTTCCTAGAAAATCCGATTTTTTGAATTTCATTCCTCGAAAACTTCGACATTTAAATATTTTTTTCCGTCGAAATTTTCGATTATTTCTAATTTTTATTATTCGAAATTTTCGATTTTATGGATTTATTTTCTTGAAATTTTCGATATTTTGAATTTTTTCCTTGAAAATTCAAGTTTTTCAATTTTTTTTTTCCGTCGAAATTTTCGATATATTTTGAATATTTCTTTACTGAATCGCATCGTATGTGCATTTCCATCATTCCGTCGGGTGCGGGAACTTCCAGTTTGATTCCATACTTCATCTGCGAAAGATTCACATCCGGGGTGACTTCGCTACCCCTCAAATCGATCCGATTCAACGGCGGACTGCCGGCGCTTTCCCGGCTTTTGTGATACGACAAAACCGTGTCTCTGAACGTAAAGAAGTACCGTTTGAATCCCTTCAAAGTGAATTTTTTCGGTCTGGAAAATTCAAAAATTGAAAAAAATTTGAGAATTTGTAAAAATATTTCAAAATTTAATTTTTTTTACTTAAGAAATCGTAAATAATCGGATAATTCCGGGACTTGGGTCAAGTGTCCGGGGTTTGTGGTGATGTCGGTTCCTTCGAGAGTGACTTGTAAGTCGGTTAGAGCCGCATCGATGTCGTCATCCTGCGAGGTGTTCATGTAGGGTTGTGGCACCTGCGATTGCAAGTTCACTTGCAACTGTAACGCACCAAACATCATCATTTCCTCTTCCGTGCAGTCGATTTCCTCCGATAACAGAGACCATTTGGCCTGTTCGTAAATCTGGTTGATCCTTATTGCATCATACTACAAATAAATAATCGGAAAAATTATTTAAAAAATGGAAATAATTCACAAAAATCGATAAAAATCATTTAAAAACATTAAAAAACAAAAAATTAATCGAAATTTATTTATAAAATTTAAAATTAATGTAATTTACTAAGAAATCGATAAAAATCGTTTAAAAATCGAAATAATTCACAAAAAATCGACAAAAATCAATAAAAAATTGAAATAAGTCACAAAAATCGAAATTAATATAAAAAATCAAACAAATTCACAAAATTCAAAAAAAAAGTCTAAAAAATTCGAAATTCAATAAAAAATTGAAAAAATTAACAAAAATACAAAAAAAAAGTCGAAAATAAATGACAAAATTCGAAACATCTGAAAATAAAGAAAAACGATTAAATGAAACTTTGGCAACAATTTGTATTACCTTGGGATTAAGATCGTAAAACGAAAAGAATTTATATCTGAGAAGCAACGTGTCGAATTCCCTCACATCCTGCTCCATCAACGAAAGAGAAGAATCCAGCCACATACAATTCATTCTGGCTTTTTCCACCAAATTCCTCGGCCGAACGATCGTCGCTTTCGATTCTGGACTCGGCGTTGCGGGGCTACTCGCCAAACTCGGGTCTCCGTCTCCGTTTGTCATCGAAAACGAACTCGGCGAATGAGTTCCGTTGAAACCTCCATTATAAGGCGAATAATTCGCTTTCCAAGTCCCCTAAAAATAAAAAAATTAAATAAATTAGAAAAAATCGATAAAATCGAAAGAATTGACAAAAAAATATAAATTAATTTTACTCTTGTAAATTATCGACTTTTTTGATTTTTTTGTCGAATTTATTTTTTTTTAAATTCACAGAAAAATCAAAAAAATTCGGTAGAATCGAAAAATATCGAAATAATCGATCCAAAAAAAAAATCGGGGATAAAAAAAATCAAAAATGTCGAAAAAGTCGATAAAATCGAAAAATATCGAAATAATCAATTCAAAAATAAATCGAATAAAAATATCGAAAAAGCCAATAATATCGGAATGTACCAAAATAATCGATTTAAAAATAAATCGAAATATAGGTCAGTCTTGTTACAACGAACTTTAATTGTAAAAATACTCAATATAACGAACCCTCGATATAATAAAGTTCATTAAAAAAATCGAAAAAATTAACAAAATAATCAAAAAGTTGGATTAATTCGAAAAATATTGAAAAAATTCACAAACTAATTTTTAAAAAACTCGATAAAATCGACAAATATCGAAATAATCGATTCAAAACAAAAAAAAAATAAAATAAAAAAAAACATCCAAACATAAAACAGTGAATTAAAGGCTCGTTTGTAAATAGGGAGGGAGCGACAATTAATTAATCGATGGAATGATAATGAGCAATGAGGCTCGACAGGAAACGGGGGAGACAAACGAGGGTCGTCGTCGTCGTCATCGAGATGATTAAAAACTAGGGCTGGGAGTTGATTAATCCCGATATTTATCGATTAATCGATTTTTAATCGACTATTTCATCGGCTAGAAAAAGTTGATTTAAACTATTAAAACCATTTAACCAATCAGCACTAATTTTTTTGGCGCCATTTTTGAATTTGATTAATCGATTATGCTAAATTTTAATCGATTAAAAACTCGACAAACCGTATTGATCGGCGAACTGGCGGGCGTTCCCGGCGTCAGAGGGGTGTGGTGCCCCCCCAACGTAGCCGATTTGTCCAGACTGTTGTTGGACAAATGAGAGTTGTTGAGGTTCGCGTTCGGGGAGCCCGCTTGTTGCGCTCTATATCGATTGTACATGTGCGTCGGCGGTTTGTAATTGCGTTTTAAGTCTTCCGGCGTCAGGGGGCGTCCGAACGATAATTCCTCCGCGTGTCGGATACCTGTAAGAAAATTTTTTATTAATTTTTTGGAATTTTTTATTGAATTTTTTTTGAATTTGCCTAAATCTTTGCAGAGATTGACGACGGAATTGAAGACTTTGCAGGAGAAATCGACACGACAGTCTAGAGTTCGTAGATCCGGAAGTCGTACGCGAAGTGTTTTGTGCATCGGAGTGAAATGAAGAAGAGCGTCGGCTTGGACGGCGCATTGATCCAGAGTGTTTCGTGTTCGAAGTAACCAACAGTTCCTTATCGGCCACCATAATGCGTGATCGGACCAGTCGACGGCCAAATCTGTATAATAATAATAAAAATTATTAATTTCACATTGAAAAGGAAAAAATTGAAAAATATTAAAAAAAGTCGCAAAAATTGAAAAGAAAAGTCAAGAATGTGAAAAAAGAGGGAAACATTTGAAAAAAATCAAAGAAATTTTAAAAAAATTTAAAAAAGTTAATAGAAATCCGAAATAAGTCAAAAATTCAAAAGAAATGTCACAGGAGTGAAAAAAGTCAAAAAGTCAGTAGGAATCTTAAAAATAAGTCAAAAAAGTAAAAAAATCCAAAAGTCAAAAGTCAAGTCAAAAAAAAAAAACCAGAAAAACCGAAATGTCAAAATATTCATAAAAAAATCGAAAAATCCAGAGTCAGTAAAAAAAGTCAACAGAAAATCCTAAATAAGTCAAAATGGTCATTGAAAGATTGAAAAATCCAGAGTAAGTCAAAAAAGTCAACAGAAAATCCTAAATAAGTCAAAATGGTCATTAAAAAATTGAAAAATCCAGACTAAGTCAAAAAAATCCGAAATAAGTCAAAAAATACCAGACAAATCCGAAATATGTCAAAATAGTCATAAAAAATCGAAAAATCCAGAGTAAGTCAAAAAAGTCAACAGAAAATCCAAATAAATCCGAAATAAGTCAAAATAGTCATTAAAATATCGAAAAATCCGAAATAAGTCAAAATAGTCATTAAAATATCGAAAAATCCGAAATAAGTCAAAATAGTCATTAAAAAAATCGAAAAATGCAGATGAGTAAATCAAAAAGAAAAAATATCCGAGAAGTCAAAAAAAAATCAGAAAAATCCAAACTAAGCCACCAAAAAAATTAAAACATCAAAAAAGAAAATCGTAACTTATTCCTCGTAGGTTATTTTTAATCAGCACTCGACAGATCAGGGTTAACGCAATCCCAACGGCGCAACCGCACACATCATCAACGAACGAACGGATCATCCCATCCGATCCACCCACCAAACCCAACCCACGAGTGAATTAAAACCGACAACTTAAAGTTGAATACAGGGCGGGCGGGC
>JAQFZO010003320.1:0-10190 GCA_034695885.1 Geophilus flavus | reverse complement strand
ATTACCGTACGGTACTGTATGTTGTAAAAGTTTTTCTTTTTGACCAAACTCACTTCTGTTTATTAAAAGTAATGACATGTTTTAGCATAAATGGAAGCTAAATAAGGTGCTCACAAAAAAATTATCAGATGAGATAGACAAAAGTGCAATTCACATATGCTTATTTATTAGAGATCCATGTTTAATGTCAGCAGATATCTTGTTAATTACATAACTCACCTCTAGTGGTGAATCACTGCAATGTTTGACCATTGTTGGTAGATATATACCAATTTGTAGTACAGTACCTGTAGTTGTAGACTACAACTACACCCAAAAAAATAAACTAGGGATTTCACTCCAATATGGGAGTATATTTGTGACTTAGGATACACTCGTGAGGTGTTTAGTTACTAACTCTTTATGGTAGTTAAACCACCATTAAGGAGTTTTCATACTACAAATTTGGAGTGAGCTATGAGACACAGACATACGGTATTCCCATATTGGAGTGAAATCCCAAGTTTATTTTTTTCAGTGTACAACTTGCAGTAAAAGTTCTTTCAATTCACACTTTTATACACGATAAATGTACCTTCTAAGGTGATCAGTTAATTATCCATTATGTAAAAATGTATTTTAACCATTTTACACAATTCATTTTTATTGTATCGTAGAATGATTCTGAATCCTGTCGGTTTTGGGTAGTTTGCCATTGGGAATAATTCGGTGCGAGTTCCTGCACTCACCAGAATACAGAACTTTATTGAGCGCATGTGCCCAAGCCAAACCCCCACATGCAAATAAATAAATGTACATAAATAAAAGGGAAACTGCATATATACGCAAACATCCGGTGGCACGAATTATGATAACCACTGTAACCAAGCACTCAAGGGCACGGACATGTTAAAAGTCAATAAAAATTGATTTTCTCTCACTGAATATTAATGTCGTTTTATTTTTTTCATTTTTTTTAAAAGTTTAAACTTGAGATCAAACGCACACCCACTTTGCCAGTTGGTTACTGAAGCAAAAAAATTCTATGTAAACAGCATTTTATTCAAAAAACGTTGGCTGTTCCTGTGGAAACGTATCAAAACCATTACAAAGAGTAACTCGAAATTACATATCAGGTAAGACAATGTTCGAGTTCTTTGTTTACGTCTGCTTCAGTCATTTTTTGTTTAATTTCTGAAAAATTATTGTAAAAATTTAAAGAAAATGTCAATTCAAGTGATGAACGCAAATGATTTTGCTAAAATCAATTGGCGATGTGATGGAAACGCAGAAACAGCTGAAGAGAAGCAAACTTTATTCTTAACATCGTCTTACAGGGAAACCAAGGAACAACACAGTTCACACGTGACATGAATCTACACATAATTTACCCATAATGCATTAGGCAATTTCTTTCAAGCACAGTCATAATGATTGAAGTAAGCCATGGGTGTCGCCAGTTCGACCTGTCTGTGATTGGCTACCATTCACAAATTCACCTACTTTACATTCTTTTCTTACTGCATTTTTCTTGCAGTATCTGGCCTTACTTTAGTAATGATTTTTTAACATTTTCGAATTCAGGGGATCAAAATACACTTTTACAAAAAAATTTAATTTTTTAGGCCACATCCACTTTAATTCGTTATACCATAAAGAAGTACGCTGTACTGTGAAGTGTCTGTATTATTTTTAATGTAATTATTTAACGCTCAAAGGATTAATATTTAACTCTTTGATCTGTTTTTTCAATCATCTTATCTTATCAATGTTTAAATTTAATATCAAAGTCACGCACAACTTACAAGTTGGTTGTTGAAACATAAAATATTCCACCTCAATAAAAGTTAATAGAAGTTTATAGAATGTGTTGACAGTTTTTGCGGTAACATATTTAGTACAATTCCAGGCAACTCGAATGAACACATCAGGTAAGAACGTATCAAGTTTCTCTGCATTCAAAATTCTTGTCATTGATGTTTAAATCCACTTCTTTGATTTTTTAAAAACTGTTTATGACAAAGACAGCCAAAGACAACCTCTATAAATCAAATTTTGTTTTTCTTTGTTTTTGATTATAAATTGTTAATTTTTTAAAAAATACTCAGTAGTACGAACAAAATTTTGCACTAACAAATTACGCTTAATGCGAAAAACCCGTTTGTACGAACAAACTGCCGGTCATTTACACTTAATTTTAGTTGACTTACTAGTTTAGTTTTGAATTTTAGACCATCTATTTTCATTAATATCCATATTTGAAAGCAGCTAAGTTTTCAAAGTATCTGAAATTTTAGACATTTTTCAACTATAAATAAGCTTAAACATAAACTAACTAATGACAAATCAATTGATTCAACAGGCAATAAAATTTGTAAAACACATCAACATACAATTAAGAAAATAGATTAACTGTTTGTTACTATAACAACAGTCAACTCCCCATTGTCAATCCAACACGACCACATCAATCATAAATTTTCATAAAAATCAATTGATAACAACGCAAAAAATAAAAAAAACCACAGAAAACTCCAGGTGAAGAAAACAACAAAATGAGAGTTCTTCGACGTCATCGAATTTTGGCGCGACATTTGATTTCAAATCTGGATCGAGACAACTACACTTTATCCGAATTCCAGATCGTTTTCGATGCAAAACGATCTATTTTATTCCGCAGCTTTTGGGCTTTTTTGATTCTCGTCTGTTTCGTCACATATTCGTATCAAATGTACGACCGTTTTTCCTTCTTCTTGGACTGCCCAACCGGCATGGATGTGCATCAAGTCAAGTTTAAATCCATCCGAATTCCACCCATACTATTGTGTACCAACTTGAATAAATACGTTAAAGAGTATTACAACAAAACGGGCATATACCAGGACAGTGACACGATGGTACCCTTGAACAAGCTCATAACTACTCCAGATGTCGACTTGACCAAACTGTGGAATTTGAGTTACAGTTTTCGCGTCGTTAAATCTGTAGGGTTTACCAATTTGAAGAAAAATGGAGTAAGTGTTTTTTCTTCATCTAGCCTTCTTTTTGAATAGTCTGTTGAATGAGCTTAATACCCCATTCGCACAACACCTTGAGCTACACTAAAAAATAACGGCGCAAATTTACCTTTATTTTTTAATATAGCTGAAACCAAGGTGTTGGACAAGGATTGGAAGCTCCCTGATTACAAAATGGCTACATAATGAAAATTTTTGTCCCTATACGAACTCCTTTTAAGTTTATGTGTGCAAATTAGTGTGTAAATAAACAACATACACCTCAAAAGAGTTAGAAATTGTTTCTTACACCCAAAACTGGTGTTTAGAAGCAGCTTTGAATTGTACATTCAAACCTATAGAGGGGAAGGCTATTTTTCCGTGCGATGATGTGCTTGATTGACTGGAATGGGTCACTTGGGAAAAATAGCTTCCTACTCCTAGTTCTCAAGCTATTGTATATCCAACACACTAAATGTTATGACATCAAATTGCAGATTGGAGATCCTCTCAACATATTGATTGGGGAAAAACTTACTCCTTGGGGATCTTGCACAAAGGTTGAAGGTGAGAACTAGTACTACGTATCAGAGATTGCATCAAAAAACGCGAACGTCATAATGTATGGCGGTAACATTTTGCAAAGTTGGATTTGAAATATAGAATGATTAGAAATTTCGTTTGCAAATGCTGCCCCTTGTAGCAGGCAATGTTAGCAATACTTCATACTCGAAAATTATACTGTAAGTAGTCATTTGACGTTCACAAGTCGCACACAATCTCTAATGAACTAACTTGTAAAATTAACAAAATCAAGAAATTTATGTTGGCTTTTTTTCTCTCCAAATAAAGTTAGCAGGCCTCTGGTAGATAAAGAAGTGCACGCATGGTTGAAGATGGTTTTGGAAAGACCTTTTGTCGAAGAAGGAAAGTCGGATATTAAGGTTACACCAAAATATCAATAATGATGCCAGTAAATACTAGAGTACAAGTCAAATTTCTGGCAAAAAAAATTGAAATAAAATCTGCACTGTAAATAAAAGTGTATCCCTTATTTAAGACACTAGGCAAAGACTAAAACATAGGATTCTGCACACTGTGGAATTTAAGGCATAAAGCCATAAATTATCTGCCGAAGGTCATATGTCCTTAGTTTCAGAGCACAAAATGGCAAACAAACAAAAAATAAAATCTATTTCTATTTTTCAGTTTGCCGTTTTCGGTTGGCTATCAAGGACATCTATATCTGACATCATGGATCATTTCTCAAGCCCTAGTATTAATTAATCAAAAATTACAGCTGAGCGATTGAAAACTGAAATACTGTAAAATCATTTTTCAGTTTTGGACCATCACGCCTGGTGTGCATGGTAGTAGTAGCAATGTTTAACGTCCCCAATGGCATTGTGTGCCGAGTGCTTTAATGTTTTAACAGATATTTTATTTGATTATAAATCAAAATTGTATTTTGAAACGGCACATTAAGCATCTTTCATTTTACCCTGCTTACAGGAAGACACTAAGTAGTGCCTTAGGTATTATAGTCATCAAAACTTTCCTAAATAAAGACACTTTCTTTTTTATGTCTCCTTAAGACACTTATATTTACAGTGTAGGTAGACCTAGACCAAACAGTCACTCTTTAGTGTAGATAGTTTTTTCAAGAATGCAACCTGTTACTATAGGACCTGGGTGCATTCATATCGCTGAATAAATTTTCGTTCGATATTTCATTTTCAGGGTGGATTGGAATTACCATTTGAATTTCAGAATGTCGTAACGATTCCTCAAGGCATAACTTTCTTTAAACTTATTCCAACAAAGGTAAGAGGGAAAATGATTATTATTACGGTATTCATTAATATCACATCACATTTGATCTTATTTCAGTATTTACATTTGAATTCACCCAAAAAACGATGTGTATCCAACCAGGAATACATCACTTGTGGTCTGAAATGCATTGAAAGCATATACAACAACAATCATTGCTGGTAACAAATGACATTTGTGTCGGGTGTAAAACAATTTCTAACTCCTTTGAGGTGTAAATTATGTTCGGTTCACACTGCTTAGAAAATATTCATTTTATTCTTCTGACAACTTGTCAGAAAACCAAAATCTATTTTTTCTATTAATTGAATTGAATTAATCTACGTCCAAAAATTCTGATAAGAAAGAATTACAGCCAATGGGAAGCAGTTTTCTGAGCATGCTCAGTGTTCGCTCGCTCTGCTTGTCTGTGACAAACATGAACCTAGCATTATTCATTTATACCCTAATCTTTACATTTAAACCTAAAAAGGAGTATTTTTACTGAGGAAGATAATATTAAAATTATTATCAAAACAGGTTGCCGTACAGACCGGAATGTTCCAACGGACGTTGCCTAAAACTGTGCAACAACACTCAATCGACTTTAGACATGTTTATACAAAATTGCAAAGACATCGTCTGCCCAAATCCCGAATTTGAATGCAACTGTACGAAAAGTTGCGAGTTTTCAATCCATGCAGCCAGTATCGAAGTCATCGAGTGGAAGAACAAAATCGAGTTAGACCTTAGCATGTCGGATGATGTGAAAATTTTCCAAGAGCGTTGGCTGTACGACTCGATAAGCCTGCTGACCGACTTCGGTGGCAATTTGGGACTCTGGTTGGGCCTGAATTTGCTCTTGTTGATCCACATTCCGTTCCAATGTTGGAAAATCAGAAAACGACGCCTACTGAGAGTGAAAGACAAAGTCAGCAAAAAGATAGAAAAATATTTTAAGAGATGCAAAGAAGAGTCAAAGACGATCCGGGGCAAGAAAAAATGGTTTTATGCGGCTTTTCTTTGTTGTGCGGCTTTGAGTTTTGGCGTTTTTCAAGGGAAACTGCGTCGGTACATCGAAAAACCGATTCAAACGTCCATCGAGAGCGAAGACCATGTGAACGTGTCGTTTCCGAATATCATCGTGTGCGCGGGTGATCACAGTTACGAAGTTCTAGATTTGAAGGAAAAGTATTGGAAATTGAAGAACGTCAGTAAGACTAGATGTAATGTAGATGTGTTCGATCTTCTGAATTTTCAAAACACCACAATGGATAAACTCTGGCTTAAACTCGTTCAGCAGCGACTTGACAAGTTGATCATAACAGATCTGGTGAGTGGCCTTTCCACACTCCACAAAATATTGTGTGCGTTCAATCTCCCAGCTATAAACCTTTTACGACTTTTTATGACGTATAGTCTTTATAAATCCCAAAAATCATTTATAATCTTTAAATCGTTTAAAAGGTTTTTTCTTATGAGACATTGATCTGCACATGCAGTTATTTTAAATGCTCATTCATAATGAGAACTTGTACCCCCATGACTATTTTTAGATACCGGTTTCAGCTGATATATTTAACCATTTACATGAAGAAGAAGTGAATGGTACGAATGGTGTTTGCTTCAAGTATACGTTTGGTAACTATTGAATCAGTAGGCGCGTTTACTACCTATTAAAAATCGAAATCAAATTCTGATTTTGATTTTGTGATGCAATTTTTGTCATCACTTGCTACTATGCAACTGCAACAGGTAATAAATGACTTTTCTCCCTTCAAATCTTAACCGTGACGAATATATTAGCATAGTTAAATTTTAAACGGATAAAAAGCAATTATTTGCTGTTGCAGCTGCGCAATAGCGATGACGAAAATTGCATCACAAAATTAAAATCTGAATTTGATTTTGATTTTTAACAGTGAACGCGCCTAATGAGTTTATGGCTGTTGAATTAACATTTCTATTGCTTTCTCAGACCCAATAAGATTCAGCATCCTTAATTTCTTCTTTGAAATTATGTTTGAGACTGAAGATTCGCCATGCTTGCCTGAATTTGTTAATGTAAGTGCATCAATGAATACATTCTGGGAGTAACAATTACAAAATTCCAGGTTTACATAAGTTCACCAGATGATCCCATTTTTCCATTAAAATTTAACTTACCAGCTGCTACTTCTAAATTTACTCATACCAGGTCTTTTGCAGTGAAGGTAATATAAATCTCACTATTTCTTAACTCTACACTCAAAGAGTGTGTAGTTTCACGACACAGAGACAAATCGGTATCTAAAGCTAGTATTTTCTTAACCAGAAGCAAAGTTAAACAGTAGTCTTTTCAAGATGGTAGTAATAAATTCTCTGAATTCGTTTTTCTTACTTCACTCCACCTCTGCAAAGTATATAGCATTAAAACAGCAACTCTAAAAAATGAAATGTGTACGTTGTAGAGGGGGAGTGCAGTAAGAAAAATGAATTAGTATAAACCTAGCATTAACAGACCATAATATTCTCATTCAACATCCTAGACAAAAATTCTGAACACTGAAGAAAGACCATGCACCATCAATACAACAGAACATTATCTCTGCAAGGAATTATGCCTCCACCACAAAATGAAACAGCAACAACAATGCAGGTATGGACCATTTCATCAACAGCTAATAAACAGTAACAACTAAGAAGTCCAGAAAGGACAACAATGCTCACCAACCTGATGATTTAGTTGTAATTGCACAAACTGCAGAAATAATCAAAGATCTGTTGCATTCATTAAATAGAAAGTACCACCCGTTGTTACTACCAATTGAATGATTTAGTGAGGTTTTTGGACTGGCAGTTTCTGTGGCTATCGGTCACGGCACCCCGCCGGAAGATGACCAAACTTGACCATTTGGAGAAAGTAAAGGTCGTAATCATTGCTGATCTTCAATTCGACATTGGAGACCACTGGAATCCAAAACGAAATGGAGAATTGCCCTCGCTAATTTTAGGCACCTAATGCTGGTGCTTAAATTTTCTAGCTGTTTACCTGCCGATCTTGATACCAAATAAAACTCACAAGGAGAGTGCACCAATAAGACCCCCCAAACTTGGTATAAATGTTTGAGGTATGTAATAAAACACTCATCAAATTTGAACTCTTTTCTTAGGTGTTTGTACAATTTGGGAGTAATTAGACTAGTGGATGAATATATAAACAGCAAAAGTCTAGAACTACTTTTTGTGATGGTTTAGGGATTATTTTTTGTGATGTAAAAGAAAGTAGTTCTAGAATATAATATTCATTCACCAGCCTAATTATCCCAAATTGTACTAACACCTAAGAAAGAGTCCAATGTTTTATTTATTATTGGCTGTTTATGGCATAAAAATATTTACAGAGCTTATTAAGCAGTTTGAGGTGATTACATTCCTCAAACATTTGTACCAAGTTTGGGGGTCTTATTGGTGCACTTCCCTTGTCAGTTTGATTCTTTGGCACTTAGGCATGTGTAAGGATGACCTTAAACCCAAGGTCAAAGGTCAAATTTATTGGTACCATTGGATTCACCACCGACTACTTTCTATGTACAGAGTAATGGCTATAACAGATCTTCGATTACTTCTGTAGTTTGAGATTAAAGCCTTGTTATTTCTGCGACACATTCTGCACATACGTTACCAATCTAGATGTAATTCTTTCTCTCTGTTTTAGCATGCCTTTTATCATCGATAAAAAACTCGCATTCTGCAACAATTCGGCAATGGCCAAAGCCACCAGAGACCTATATTACAAGGTCTATTTGGAAACAAATTTCGAAACAGAATGTTCTTGCAAACAACTTTGTGAATCGATCCATTACAACTTTATAATGTTGACGATGAGAAGTCTAATAACATCTACAACGATGTCCTCATTGAACATTTTCACTAACAAGATCCAAGTCATCAGCGAACATTATCAATATTCCTTGGTGGCCTTTGTGTCCGACACGGCCAATGCATTCGGACTAGGACTCGGAGTTTCTCTGTTGATTGCAATACAATTTGGGTATAACTGCAGTTTGCGATGGTTTAAGATACTGTCTGAGACTATACTGCACATGACATATTCATCACGCCAGGAGTGAAATTAAACTTTACCTTGGCTATTTTCATTGGTGTATACGGCTGTTTTTTCAACGACAATCATCCAAAATCAACAAAAAACTAAACAAATTTACTAAAACCTATCAAAAGCTATCTAAAACCACCCAACCCCCCCAAACAAACTTTCAAAACCCTTCAAACTTTAAAATATTTAATTATATTTGGCTGTCAACATTGAAAGTGAACCCTATATAATTCTCTGTTTTTGGTAGTGGTACTAGTTATTGTTGATATTGCTATAAACAAGTCAATAAAAACGTATTTAACTGTTCATGTAAAAGTAATTACTACCTCCGTCCGGAAATATGTGTCCGATTTTTGTTTTTTGTTGGGATCGCCAGATTTGATTTTTTTTAACGGCAGTTTATTAGCTTATCTTGAAGCCCAAGTGAAAGGCTGTCTAAAGCAGTTTTCAGAGTGAGATTTGGGCTAGTAGTTTTTGAAATATTGGACTGAAAAAATTCGAATTTTTACACAAAATCAAAACTCCACCCGCAGGGCATTCGTAATCACAAATGAGTCCTTTCGTGATAGTCTAGTCTTGTAGTCCAAGATTTGGGCTATGTAAATCTGTTTTCGTTTTTAGATTTGAGTAAGTAGTTTTCGAGATATGGGACTTTGAAAACTGCTCAAATTTAGGGGAAATTAAAGGGAATTAGCCTTTCACTCGTCGTTATAATTTGGAGAACGCATCCCAAGTGATACAGTTACTATTTTTAAGGTCTGAGGTCTATAATGTTTTCATTTTATCAGTAAATTTATTAATATTGCCTCTTACATTCGATTCGAAATTTATTTTGGGACAAAAAACATACCGGAAATGGACACATATTTCCGAACGGAGGTAGTACATTTTTCTCGCTAAAAATACGGTAGATAAAATTATGTATTTTATCCAGATTCCTGCAAATCATCAATAAAATCTGAATCAACAAAACAAGCTGAGTTTCGATCACTGCTAACATTCCCACCAATCTTATAACAATGCTGCTTGTTGTAACGTTAAAATAAAGAATGAATCAAGACTTAATTTATCATCTGAAATAATTTTTGAAAAAGGTCCTACATTGTAGGAAATTTGGGGTGGGAAATCTAATTTGACTTTCAAGATCATCCTTATTTCAAGAACCATAATACAGCAAAAACGTAAATGTGAAAGTTGTAGAGCACCTCAAAAAAAGCCTAGAAATGATTTTTGAATAATTTTGACAACAAAAAACAAGATTGAAGTTGTGTACGAGTTAACAGCAAAAAACAAGTGGGGTTTGCGAC
>JAQFZO010003319.1:0-10194 GCA_034695885.1 Geophilus flavus | reverse complement strand
GACAAATTTTTGAAATGGTCAGATTTGCTCACAGATGAGATTCGTTGATAATATATCTTTAATAATCAATGGATTGTTTACTTTTCAATAAAATGAATAAAAATCATTTCATAATAAAGTTGACGAACAGTTCTTTTAGATAAAAAGAAATTTGTTTTATTAACTGTCACCCGAAAATCTACTCTGACTGTGAGTACCATAATTTTTTCTTAAAAAAAAGCTTTATGCCTCTTAGTACTGTTAGATTAAAATTAATAATTATATAATACAGTATAATTTAACCTTTGAATATCAACCTTGTCCACATTTGTGGCAAAAAAAAATTAATGAGTAGGAAAAAAATTTTCCCTTTACCACAGTTGGTAGATCTACCAACTGTGCCTTTACCTACGAATTTTTTATTTTTATTGAGGCCGTTCACCCGAAGGCGCAGTCTATTTTATGTTGGCGGCGAGGTCGGCCGGCGCTCGAGTTGGCGGCTATTTCTTAAATACGTACCTCGTTAAATACCGTGTTGTTTTGATTCGTTCGGCGGCCCCTTTCCTCCATTAGTCTGCTTTTCTGACCCTTTTCACCACCAGAGGGACACACGCAGACTGGCCCCCATACACAAGCCCATACCACATGGTACCAAGAATGGATAACTGTTATCCATTCTTGATGGTACCAAGGTATAAGGTCGATCCTTGGCATCGTATCGCTTTGTGACATCGTTGTAAAGTTGTAAAGTTGTAAAGGTTTGTAAGAATACTAAAAGTTGGCATTTTGTCCACATAACATGATACGGTATTTATAATTCATTCATTCAGGTATGCATTGAGGTAAATTTCGTAGCGCTATTGGAGTACACACAAACTCAATAAAGTTTTTAAACGTTGACATCGTTCACATCGACATTCGTGTAAGTTACTTCTCATTTATAATCAAAACAAGATAAATTCGAATTTATTCTTTCAGATTTCAGCATCATGATCAAACAGCGTGGAAAAATTACTAACGACCACTGTTTAATCACCCAAAACTTACGACAGAGCATAAAAAACTCTCGATCATGCCAGAGTTTGCTCAGACTTTCTCTCGACGCCGTCGCAACGACATTGTGGAAAGCGGCGGATCACAAAATAACCAACTGTTACGCCGATGCTAAATTAAATTCTAGAAGATTACGAGAAATTTTACAAGAAACTCAAGACACGATCGAGAGTTTTCTATGCACTGATGTAAGTTTTGGGCGAGTAAACCGTGATCGGCAGCCATTTTTTTTACGTGGTTTCAGCTTGATGCGGAAATCTGAGAGAATAAATTCAAATTTTTACCTCGTTTTGATTATAAATGAGATGTAACTTACCCGAAAGTATCTGATGTGTTTAGAAACTTTGGTAAACTTTGGTAACTTAGGTGGCTGCAAAATTTACCTATCGATGTAGAAATCTGAATGAATTAATAAATTTATTGAAATTTAGATTTTTCGATCGATATAAAATAACATGCTCATGCATGTGGCATGAAACCTTACAAACTACACAGATGTCTCAGAGCGCTGCAAAAAGATTGTTTACGTTGCTTTAAACAAAGGTTATTTGACTAATTTCCTAATTTACCAGTCACGCTGTCCAGCAAAAATATACTAGCTGAGATAATGTGACGCAAAATTAGTGCACTTCGGTCCCACTAGGTGCTATTTCGTTTCGGCACGATTAGTAATCGTGATTTCGGCTGGAATTCCTCACAAGATAAAAAACAAAATTTCTAAAAATCTAATATTATAATCTCAATTTATTGTATTTCCAAAAGGGGGTGCCACATCATTGGCAGATGTCACGTCATGTGTCATCAGTCAGAGGGTGGTCTTGCTGTGTGGCATGGAATTAGCCAATGATATGAATTGACAGTTTAGTTAATGATAAAAAATTTTTATGAATGATTGTAAGAAGATTTCGTCAACTTTATTATAAAATGATTTACATCTTTTAATCAAAATAATATTATTCGTCTTGCCACAATTTTATCAACTCAGAACTCTCATCTTCTGTGAGAAAACACCATTTCAAAAATTTATTGATGGCTGGTTCGTTCTTCAAGTTACAATGAACACGTTGTTGTTTAAGATTCTCAAAGCAACAAAATCGTTTCTTCAATCCCATCACTTCTTCGTCAGTCAAGTGGCAAAAATTAAAAAATACCTCAAGGTCATTCGGGATTATCAATTCTTCGATTAAATGTTTCATTACGTCTTCAGGAAATCTTTTTTTAAAAATATCTATCTCGTCTTCAGATGGAAGAAACTCCAAGAGAAATTCTTCGACTGCAGCTGGCGTTTGGAGAACTTTCCGAAGGATCACAGACGTATTATTCCACAGAAAGTCCAATTTTACTTTTACCGTCGTATCTTTGTACATTCTGATTAAAATTGCGATGCCCTTATTATCCAACAAATAAAGGAACTCCCTTAAACCGCCATCAATCAACATTTCCGATTTCCATCGATCGGAACCATCATTCCACACTCTCATTATTATATCCTTGTAAAGAATCAGTGGTTTTTTCGTAATGCATCGCCAGTGTATCAACTCTTTGATGACGAATTTACGTTGATCATCTTTGATGAAACCAAACATCACTTCCATAAAACTATTCATGTGCAGTTTTGCCTCGGGTTTGCTCGAAAGGGCAATACAAAGAAAAACTTCGAATGATTTCGACTGCATCAACGACGACAGCTGCGACTCGGTTGCATGAGTTATCAAAAATAAAGAATTTTTCAGGTTTACGCGGAAAAATAGTTTGTGAAATGTATCAACCATGTTTCTACGAAACACTCGGTCTCTTCCGTCGTCGTCTAACTTTTCCCAAAAATAATAAACCAGATATTCTGCTCCATATCCGATGGCGTCTTCAATTATATTTTCGATGACGGCTGGCGAAATTTTTTTCCATTGACAAATGAGTCCCAGTATTGAATCAATAGTTCGGATAAGTCGTTGTCGTCATTGTAAAAATTCATGGGTAGAGAATATTTTTTCCACAATCGCATGACGTCTTCTTCCAAGCAGAAACGACAAGCAAAATTTAAAGCTTCTTCTTCTTGCAAAAAATTCTTTTTTATGTATAGACGAATCGTTTCACTTTTGTTGATTTTTCCATTAGGCGTCCACATAAATCCATGAATATTATCAATTTGTATTAATTCTTCGATGACATTGGCATCGTAAATTTCCGCTATTTTCAGCGCGAGTGCATATTCGACGTCCGGAAGTAAATCTTTAGGTAAGAGTAATTTTACGTGGTTTAACATCTTGTCTTGAGTTTCTTGTAATTTTGCTCTTGCTTTTGGAAATTGTATGACGTTATTATTGGCATTATAATAACAGTTTATTTTGCGATCCGCTGCTTTCCATAATGCCGTTGCGACGGCGTCTAGAGAATATCTGAGCAAACTCTGGCATCGAGAGTTTGCTATGCACTGTCGTAAGTTTTGGGTGATTACAGCCAGATCGGTATCAGTAATCATTTTTTTACCGTTCGACCGTGATGCTGAAATCTGAAAGAATAAATTCAAAATTAACTCGTTTTATTATAAATGTGATGAGGACAAAATGCCAATGTTTAGAACTTTACAAACCTAACAAACTAGATGTCACAAAGTCATGTGAAGAGAGAAAGTTTGTTTACTTAAAGATTTGGTTTTACCAAGAATGGATAAGCGCTTATCCATTCTTGGTTTTACGTTGCTATGAAGAAAACGGAAATAACTGCCAACAGGCAAAAGTTGAATTTTATTTCGCATCTCATCGTTCGGTGGCGCCACAGTATCAAGAATGGTCTAAACAATATTAAATTTAAATAATTTTGAATCTCGAATCCCTTGTCCATCCACACTTTCAGCATGAGCACGTGCGGAAAATTATCGTCCTCATTTTAAGAATGTCAGAACTTCTACATGATTTTGTAAAGTTTATTGGTTTGTATGAAGTTTTTGAATGATTTTTTGATGATTTGGAATAATTTGTTTTGAAGATTTTGAGATTTTGAGAAGATTACGATTTGCTGAAGATTTTAAACGAGTTTGTGAAGATTTGAAGGGTTTTTTGAAGGCTTTGAAGGATTTTTTAGAAGAGTTTTGAATAATTTTTTGAAAATTTTACAATTACAGGTCGAATCTCGTTATAACGAACTCAAAGTGACCAGAAAATTTGTTCGCTATATCGCGGAATTCGTTATCGAGATTTGTTTTGCATTCTTTTAGTGCAGTACGGTCCAAATAAAAGGTTCGTTATTTCGAGGAATTCGTTATAAGCGAGTTCGTTATAACGAGGTTCGACCTGTATATGAAGATTTTTGGGATTTTTAAGCTTGGAGGGGGGAGGGGTGATTGCCACTTCAAAAAGCTTCACAGATATTCCAAGACCCCCACCGATTTTCAAAAATACCATCCAATACCGTAAATCATTTAATAGAGCACCCGCGCACTATTTGCAGAATTAAGTTTGTCCGCCCCCCCCCCCTCTCCGCGCTTTATTTGAGACCCGAGTAATAATCGATCATAAACAAAAAATTCGAATCTATCCAGTTATTTTATTTTATTTTATTTTCCAATTCCGTTCGCACAACTTTGGCTCCTGCTGCAGAAAGTCCCTCTTATGTCAGGGTCTCTTATGCCCAGGAGCACGGTGAAGAAGCAACAGGAACGCCAGAGGCGGTACTGTTACAAAGGCCTAAATAGAGATTAGAGACTCTGACATAAGAATAGTGACTTCTGAGTAATTCGAGACTTTCCCTAAACTAGTGCAACTCGACATGGTGCGTCACAAACACATTTAATATTCAAGTTTTTGAATTCACGAGAGAGAAACATGGAGAAGCTGCAGTTAAAAAAAATTGTAATCGTAGTTCTACAATGCGGGGAAGGCTAATGATAACGTTTGGAACTCGAATCTGGCGTAAAATTATAATCTTCATTGGATAAAATGAATCAGACTCCCTGGAGCAGGAGGCAAAGTCGTGAGTACAGGTTCTAATTGGAATGACTGGATGGAACTTAATTTTTTGTCTTGATCGATTAATACGCGGGTCTCTACTAGTATAATACAGCTCAGGGAGAAACTTTATCATCAAATAGTTAGAGGATTTACGGTATAATCCAAGATTTCACCCTCCTCCCTCTTCCTGTGTAAGACAACGCCACCTGTATTTTACATTTCAATAACTTTTGTATAAAGTGTAATCATTCTTACATATTAACAATATTAAATTTAAATGAATATGAGGATGGATTAAGCGACGAAATCAGCCTCTAAGGCGGTAAGTCATGTCAGAGAAGAATCAAGAATGTCTTACAATATTTTTGTTGTCGATAAACATGACATCCGGTTTCCTCCAGTGTCTTCAGGAAGAATTCTTCAGAAAGGAAAGAATGACGTCATCCTCCAAACAGTCTTTCATCTTTGGACTTGGCCATGGACTTGGCTAATATACATCATGGGCGGATCCAAGGAGGAGGAGGGGGGGAGGGGGGAGTAATAGTGGTGATCGCCCGTGATGTAAAAAGTACTTTTTACACAATGATCGTCCCCTCCAAACATAAAACCGCAAAATTCTCCAGAAAATTGCAGAATTTTCAATAATCGTTGAAAAATCGTCCAAAATCTTCAAAAATGCTTAAAGTTATCACGAACTCGTTTAAAATCTTTCAATAAAATCATTCAAAAGTGTCTAAATTGTTCGAAATCATCACAAATCATTCAAAATCTTACAAAATCCCCCCCCCCCCTCCGAGGCAGATGCCAAAGCGCAGGCTTAGTCATTCTTTTTTTAAAAACAATTCTTTTTATCAATATAGTAAGACAACAGTTCGTCGACTTTATTACATAATGATTATCACCATTTATTCAAAAATGAAATTGGATTATTAAACAGAACATCAAAATCAATTTGTTTCCATTAGCTGCCACAATATTTTCAGCTCACGAATCTCATCTTCTGTGAGCAAACCTGACCATTTCAGAAATTTATCAATGTCATCTGCACCACCTGTCAGTTCCAAATCAATAGACACTTTACGAAGATACTCAAAGCAACAAAATCTTCTCTTCAATTTCATCATTTCTTCATCAGTCAAACAAAATTCGAAAAATTTCTCAACTCCATTCGTCATCAATCTTTCGATGCCATGCTTAATTACGTACTCAGGCAATCTTCGTTTAAAAATCCTGATTGTATCTTCCGATTGAAGAAACCCCAAGAGAAATTCTTCAAATAAAGCCGGCCTTTCGAGAACTTGATACAGGATATAACACGCATAAGTCCACAGAAACTCCAATTTCACCTTTACCGTCGCAACTTTGCCCATTCTGATTAATATTATTGCGTCGTAGTACTTATTATCCAACAAACAAATGAATTCCCAGCCAAATTCGACATCAGTCAACATTTCCGATCTCCATCGATCGGAACCATCATTCCACACTCTCATAATTATATTTTCGTAAAGAATCAGTGGTTTTTTTGTCATGCAGCGTATCAACCATATCATGACGAATTTACGTTGATCATCATCTTTGATTAAACCAAACATCATTTCCATAACAGTATTCATATGCAATTTTGCCTCGGGTTTGTGCGAAAGGGCAATAAAAATAAAAACTTCTAATGATTTCGACTGCATCAACGACGTCAGTTGGGACTCGGTTGCATGAGTTATGAAAAATAAATAAATTTCCAAAGATCCCTTGTGGGAATCTTGTTGGTAGTGCAATGCATCAATCCAATTTAAAAACACTCGGTCTCTTCCCTTGTCGTCTAATTTTTCCCAAAAATAATAAACCACATATTCTGCACCATAATCGATGGCGGATACAATTATGTTTTCGATGACGACAGGCGAAATTTTTTTTCCATTGACGAATGATTCCCAGTATTGAACCAACAGTTGGGATAAGACACCATGACCATACGAAGGAATCTTGGGTAGAGGATCTTTTTTCCACAATCGCATGACGTCTTCCTCCAAGCAGAAATAACAAGCAAATTTAAAAGCATCTTTTTCTTGAAAAAGTTTCTTTTTTATGTATAGACGAACCGTTTCACTTTTGTTGATTTTTCCATTGGGCGTCCACATAAATCCACTGATTTTACCTCCGACTATTAAGTCTTCGATGACATTGGCTTCGTAAATTTCCGCTATTTTCAGCGCGAGTGCATATTCGACGTCCAGAAGTAATGTGTGAGGTAAGAGTAATTTTACTTGGTTTAACATCGTTTCTTGAGTTTCTCGTAAATATTCTTGTGATTCTGTAGTATACACGTCGTTATTATTGACGTTATAATAACAGTACATTTTGTGATCCGCTGCTTTCCATAATGCCGTTGCGACGGCGTCTAGAGAATATCTGAGCAAACTCTGGCACGATCGAGAGTTTGCTATGCACTGTCGTAAATTTTGGGTGATTACAGCCAGATCGGTATCAGAAGTCATTTTTCTACCGTTTGATCGTGATGCTGAAATCTGAGAGAATAAATTCAAAATGAGCTATGGACAAAATGTCAATGTTTAGAACCGTTACTAACTTAACAAATTAGATGTCACAAAATGATGTGAAGAGAGAGAAAGTTTGTTTACGTCAAGATTTGGTTTATACGTTGCTATGAAGAAAACGGAAATAGTCGCCGAGAGACAAAAGTTGAATTTTATCATTTAGCATCACATCGTACGGTGGCGCCATAGTATCAAGAATGGATAAGCTTTTCCACTCTTCATACTGTAGTATGGGAATAAAGGAATCACGTGACTTTTTCATCAGCTGACTAAATATCATGCATAAAAATATCATTTACTTCTAAAAATATTCATGGTGGAACAAATTAATTTCGGAATTAAATCAGAAATTATACAGAAATAAAATAAAAATGTTCACTTCAGAAATACAAATAAATCAAAGAAAATTAAAAAATTAAAATTATAAAAACATTTAAGTCAGGAAGAATAAGGCTTTAATAATTTGCGACAAATGACACACATGGCAACATGCAGTGAGCCGAGGTGAACTTGATTTATTCCATCATTAAAAAAAAATCAAAACACAACTACACAGAAACTTAAGTCCATTTTTGTATCAATACATACAGTAAACCTTACAAAAAAAATTTAAACGATATACAAAATGTTAAAGAAAAACTCAATTATGGAAAAAAATTCTTAATAAATGATGAATTAATGTTTGTTAATCCCAGCTCTGGCCAACCGGTCAGCCGCTTCATTTCCTGGACACCCTGAATGGGCCTTAATAAAGCGCTAAAACAAAAAGATTTGAATTAATTTTTTTTCTTGTACAATAATTTTTTTCAAAATCCTACATATTCAACATTTATTCCAATTTCGGCGTTGTTCAACTTTTCAAAATCTTCTCTATTCACCACTGGTTGACCATTGGCTTTTCGCCAACCATTTCGAAGCCATTTTTCCATCCATTGCGCTTTACCTGTGTAAATAAAAAAAAAATTAAAAATCAATAAAAATTTAGAAATTTAAAAATTCAAAAAACTCAAAAAAAAATTACTCTCTATGAGAAATTCGCTGATCGCTCGTTCGGCTGATTGAATTTCAGCGCGATTATTCGTCTGTGGTTGCCCTTGTAGCGGTTCGCTCACATTTCTGGAATTTTGACATTTTTAAGCAAAAATTTAATTTTTTTCATATTTTTCTTGTAAAAACTCATAGGTACCTGTGATCATTAGGACCCCAATATACTCCTATGCCGCCTTTGGCTCCGGGTTGACCGTTGTTTGGACACGCACCATCGGTATGAATGAGAGCGGTGTCTTCTGTATTAGAAAAAAGGATGAAATTAAATACTTAAATAAAAATAAAATAATCAGTTTTAAAATTTCTTACCGTTTACAATTTCATAGGCATAATAGCAGCAATCACGTGGTGCAACGACACCTTTTCGACTCATCTTGATGTAAACTGAATATTTTGGTTAGAAATAAATTTGAAATATATTTTCTAATTTTTGCAGAAATATATGTATATCCAGTGTTACTTACCTAATCTAATCCAGATAATCAGGGACTCGCCAATGTACCTTAAACTCGCGATTTGACAAAGGAAACAAGAGTGGAACAAGTGCGAGCAAGATTGAGCCGAAACCGGAAGTGTACGCTGATTGGCTAAAACTGAAAGATTTTTTTGACGTCACTGGCTCACAGCCCATGCGCACTGACAAGCAAGATTGAGCATCTCTAACAGATAAAATCTGATTGGTTAATTTCTGACATGTGATTCCCATTCGAGATGCTGGTGGGCTATCTATGGAGAGTTGATGTAACGTAACTTTATTAATTACATTTTATTAATTCCTGGTAATGTGGAATAAATAAATAAAAAAATAGATAAATAAGCATTGGTGTTTTCATTTATTTGCGTGTAAAATTTATTTTTCTGGGGTACACGTTTGGTTTCATGAAGTTTTTTCTAAGAAGTACACGGTAAAGCGAGCTGAAAAGCCATTATCGAACTGTTTGCGAGCCCAAAATGTTGCTGGGTTCATGATTTGATACCCGAAATCGCGAGAAACTCGAGTTTGACAGTATAATTTGTAATGCTAATGACGGCGAGGATGATGGAATTGTTTGCTGTTGACTACAGATGGCGCTAGTATATGATTCATGAAATTCTCAGATTTATTCTAGGAAAAATCAGTAATTTCACTCGTGAAATCGTTAAGTTTAAAAAAATAAAATACTTCAAACACTTTCTATAAATCACATCTCTTATTTTTTATTTCTATAAATCACATCTCTTATTTTTTATTTCCATAAATCACATCTTATTTTTTATTTCTTACACTAGAGGACTATTAATAAAAAATAAATTCAGTTTACAAACATACAAAAACAAAAATTAATGATTATTTAAAAGGAGATGAAAAATGATTAAAATCATCCACAAAAAACTCAATAATTTCTTCTAGCACCATCGCGTGCCAATCTATCAGCAGCTTCGTTTCCATAATTCCCAGAATGACCCGGAACATGTTCCTAAAACAAATAAATATTTTGTTTCTATTTCAAATCAAATAAAAATAATATCCATACGTAATTCACTCTAATTCCACGCTCGGCATCATTCAAAGCTTGAAATTGTTCCCGATTCTTCACTTCACCACCATCGGCTTTTCTCCAACCGTTACTTTC
>JAQFZO010003318.1:0-10199 GCA_034695885.1 Geophilus flavus | reverse complement strand
TTAAAGAAAAGCAGCAATCGGGTTGAATTTTGCCGCAAATATGATCGCGGCAACAAATTAATACGAAGAAAATCTCACTGCAGTTGAATCCACGTAACCATAATGAGATTAAAACATAAAAATGAAGAAAAGGAACGAGAACGACCGAAACGAACACAACATGATGAAAGATTGGAATGGAAGTAGAATAGAATAGTGATCACATGACCAATTTAAACCAATCGCACATCACGGATATGTTCGTCAAATGCACGACAGATGTCACAACATATTCTTATGTCATCCATTTTGTCAGCATCACACTGTTTACAGTGGAAACAATGTATATGGCTGAAAAATAAATATTGTTTATTTACTACACTAGATATGACTACGTTGTGTTCACATGGGGTTTAGTGGGAATCATTTTAAAGTTGTAATATTTTTTGTGATCTGACATTTGAGCAGATGATCCATCGAAACCCGAATCACTATTATCACCAATTTTGTACACCATGAACTATGTATCGTAAACACTTGGACCAAAAAAAAAATCCTTTCCGTTGATGAAGTCTGTCGTTATATTACCTTGACTAACGAACCTTATGTGATTAGTTATTGAAGACAATATGACGTCTGTTTAGATCATGCACTATTAAATCATACATTTCGCGCCAGATTGCAATATCACTTACATTCGCATTCGGACGCTAGAAAATTCTCTAAAACCAAATGCCCACGACATTTACAAACGAAATATGCAACATCTTGACACGAAATTTAACACGCACCCACTGCCAAGTTCCTACGGTAATTATGACTTCCAACATCATCTTTTTGACCGACTGTTACCCCAAACAAAGTAAATCGGTACCGCAAATTCTTCCCCGCCCTTATATTCCGCACGTCGGATTCTCTGCAATTCCGTAGGGGAATGAGAAACCACCACCGTCTGTTGGTGTATTTGCACATTAAATTGATCGTTTGTTTGAATAAAAAGTAAAATTGGTTTAATCGTTAAAAACTACTGCATGGTGCAGTCTAGGAAGGGAGATGAGTCAGAACTCTAGGTGGGGATTAGGATTAGGAGGGGAGAACACATTACATCGTTATTTTTTCATACGTCATAGCATCGTCATCATTTATCAATTAAAAACATCACAGCAACAGCCAGTGTTTTAACCCGGAAATGTTTTTGCGACCATCGACATCGGCCCAGTCGAGTGATCCCAATTTCAAATGGAATGTTTTACCACGAAAGTCGCCGTTTGTTCCGAAAAACTTGCGTGAAATACCGATGCGCGTTGACGAAAATCCGGATGTCGAGAAGAATCCTGTCATTTATGATTTATTGACACCAGTACGGTACCGCCTAAAAAGAAGAAAAAAGCGGGGAGAGAGAGAGAGGAGAGAGAGCACTGATATTGTTTCAATGGAAAGTTTTCACACTTTTGGCCAAGAAAAATGTAGCTTTCACTTTTTTGTCAATGCACTATAGTGCTAACCTTCAATTATGTGAGAAATAATTGTCAAAATAAGTTATTAAAAATTAGTGAAATAACGTACTGTATTACCCCGGATTAAACAACATGCCGGTAAAATCGAGGTCGACCAGATTTGTAAAAAACTTGGAGGTCCGTTTTACGGCATGCCGGTAAAAGTGAAACATGCCGGTAAAAGTGAGTAGTGCCGGAAAAAGCGAGTGAACAAAGCCATAAGAAGCGGAAACTAATACCCAAAACATCAATGGAGACAAGGAAAAGGAGAATGGAAGAAGCCAGGAAAAAAGAGAAAAGATTACCAATAGGCCGTGTTGGCTTCAGCACCAAGATGCCGCTCGGTGACTGTTAATGGAGGAAAGCACAGTGTTAGGGCTTGGAAGTTTTCACCCCAAAACTAACAAATGAGTCGTCAAAATGTCAAATGGCAGAAGCGTAAGAAGAGGTCTATTTAGCCATGGAGTAATGATACTTTCTCTGCAAGCAGTTGTTATGACCCACGACCCACAAGCGACAATGGAGGCATGGATTAGAGGAAAATTGAGAAGTGAGTAAAGAGAAAAATGAAGAGAAAATATAGAAAAGGCCCTGCTGACTTCAGCACCAAGACGCCACTTGGTGCCTACTTAATGGGAGAAACTATATCAAGATAGGAAAGGCCTCGTTAGCTTCAGCACCAAGACGCCAATTGGTGCCTACATAATAGGAGAAACTAGGGCTTTGTAAAGGTTCTCCCCTCTCAGAAACAAAGCATTGATTACGAGTATATACAAACAGTGCAATTCGCCCATTTGTGATCAAAGTATTTAATAATATGGCAATCATCACTTAGTTTACGAAACTGCATCGTCTCCTGACAAGGAGCTCATTGTCATCTGTTCAGTGTTGAGGCCAGACAGTGCCAGCTGGTAATAGGAAAACCTGAGAATACGGAAATAACAATTTCTTCACGCCTTTTTCACCCTTTATTGCTGTTCACTAAAACTTGAATGTAAACAAATAGTTCCTCACTTGTCTGTTTGATGATTTATCCCCAAAAAATATGAACTTTTGGGAAATTTTTTCTCTATAGTGCTATTCCACAATTCAGTAATCAGGTTTTAGTGGTGGTACGAGCCCGTAATCAGGTTTTCGTATCACCCAGGTTTTCTTGTTCTCCCTCACCTGGGCCTCTCATGTCATATGTTTGATTGGAGGTATGTGGGGAAACCTGGTGGATGAGACACTAATCTGGGTCAGGTATAAAATCCCCGACCCGAAAGTGTATCGTCACTATTCGCATAACCACACATCACACAACACTAAAAGGCTCCACCATGATTAAATCTACATCGCTCAAAACCACAGTAGAACTGAATTAACTTCTCCCCATTCTTCCAAACCAACGAAAGATACAAAGGTTCCCTGAAATTGAAAAGTACAACCAAGAACCCAAATGGAGACATGGAAAAAGAAAATGAAATGAGAAAAGAGGAAAAAGAAGCGATAGGAAAGAAAAGATAACCAGTAGGCCCTGTTGACTTCAGCACAAGGACGCCACTCGGTGCCTACTAATAGCGGGAACAACAGAGAGGAGGGTTTGGAAGTGTTGGGTTCCGTATTCGCAGGCTTATGAGGGGCAGCAAAATCATAGCTTGCTACTCTCACCTTCCAACTCGCATACCGTATGTAGGTGGACGATAGAACACGTCATAAATAAACACCTCCTCCTCATCCTCCAACCCATGAAAAGCAAAAGCCACAAGAAGCGAAAAATAAGTAAGTAACCCAAAAATACCAATGGAGACAAGGAAAAGGAGAATGGAAGAAGCAAGGAAAGGAGAGAAAAGAAAACCAGTAGGCCCTTTTGGTTTCAGCACCAAGATGCCGCTCGGTGACTGCTAATGAAGGAAGCACAGAGTTAGGGGTTGGAAGTTTTTTCCCCAAAACTAACAAATGATGTCGTGAAAAAGTCTATTTTAGTTCAGAAAGCCGTCAGCAACTATTCCGCGAGATGAAGAAGAAACTGAATGAAACTGCTGCTTAAAATGTGTTTGTAAGAAAATATAATGCGAGGACAGCTGTCAATGTAACTGATTTAATGTGTAATATAATTTTCAGTACAAGTGGGAATTTTAGAGACTTTGAACGACAGATAATTCTTGCATCCAGGTGTGAATGACATGTCAATTGTTCAATAACGTTCACACCAGTAAGTTTCTTTTAACTCCCTAACTCTTTAAAAGAAATTATCTGCCATGTTGCAATCAAACTTTTCCGAGTTCTAGATCGATCACATGAGGATATTCCCAGAGAGATGAGAGGTTTTTACCGTCCTTTACTTGGAGAAATGAATGAAGTTTGAAGCGCGAATTACTGGTTTAATAGCAATTAAACCCCGCATTATATATTTATGGCCACCCCTGTGTTTGATGAAATGGCATCACAAATTATTGCTGTAATTTTTTAAATACGGTATTCTCTAAAATGAAAATTCCTTTTTTTCCCTGGAAAGAAGAGAAAAAGATGAGTAGAATGAGCAAAAAAAAATTGAAATTTTATCAGCTAATAACGTAGTAAAAAATAAATTCATTTGTCGACTTGAATCATAAATTTATGGCCACTGTCGACATGAATCAAAAGTATATGGCCACCTATGAATCAGGGTCTGTAACTCAGAAACTATAAACTTTATGATAAAATGGATTTAATTTTCGAAATTTACAACGTTTTTTGAGTTAACACAAGTATTTGGAGAGAAAACAACAATTATCTTAAACCAAAACATTAATGAAATGTAAACTAAACTTTAGTCAAAAGTTTGCAGATTTACAAACTTGTGATATATTGAACCGATTGAACGGATATTTGCTCCTTGAAACCATTTATCCTGGTCAAGTCGACCCTCCTCTTTCTATTAAAACCAATTACAGACTGATCGGATCAGTATTTTGTATAATATGAATGCTTTTAGCTCAAACCTCCCCTAAGTGTGGTGACACAGACCTAAAAACAACAGTTTTGGACAACTCCTGTTTTAAATAAACGTAAAAATAATTCAAACCCATCAAGTGTGGCAGACACCTATAAAAGTGTAAAGCATATTTTCCAGAGAGTACACCTGTATTGGTTTACACCTTCAAAGGTGTACGCCACATGAAAATTTAAAGAGTGTAATATTTCAATGTGTGCACAACGTGTTATTTCACACATAAAAGGAGTACATACATAGGAACAACATTTTACACCTATTTACATCTTTTATTTTCGCAGTGTGCACTTTGTGTACAATTTTACAAAACTCTTCCGGCGAGGAATGTCAGAATGAGTTACCGTACTTCAAAGTCATGAGTGGCTTATCTTTTGCACAGCGTTTTGTTTCTCTTGGCTTAACCGGCAAAAAGGTATACATCCTCTTAATGTTTGTAAATTATGGTGATCAGCTCCAGTTTCTACATTTGACCAAGGGTTGTATAAGAAATACAAGAAAAAATAATTTTACTTTATTACTTATTTTATTTTATTTTTATTCATTTTATCGAATACAAGGTATCATAATTGGTAATTATAGCGAGTTCCATTCTTCAGCTGACAAGTGATTTAACCTAATCCGAGTATCCCAGATGTTTTGGGGGTGTTTGTCACGGCTGGTTTTATACCAAAGAACATCATGATGGCGTCCATCCAGCAGCCAGGCGTTTCAATCGCAATTGGGAACGGGCCCGTCGAAAGACATCTAAAATGAAAGACTTGAGTGAAATTTTGATCCGATGACATCATAAGTAAAAATCAATCCGTACGCATGTAGCGAATCAAGTAACGTTGCAGATTCGTTACAAGAGTGGTCACGATTGGCGCAAGGTAACGATGTCGGAACCAAGGTGCTTTCGACCATGGGATACAAAACTATGCGGTTCCAATTGATAATGTCGCCACCGCCTGTCTTCAACAGGTCACACGAGCTTAAAGCAGAGACTAAAAATAAAACGATCGGTAAAAATTGTTATTTGATATGTGGGAAAGTATTATATTAATATATCAAAATGTTAATGGCAGGTTTGTAGTTTTGTGTGTTTCATTTGTACTGCTTATTGAAATGTCTACGGAATTAAGTAGTTTGACACAGTATTACCGTAGTTTAAAACTTTTTAAGCAGTTGATGTTAACTTGATTTTTTTGAACCACTGTTCTTAAATTTTCATCATCGGTATTCGATATTTATTTTTTCCAGAATACTGGTAAAACCTGTATTTTTCGATTTTTAAAAATAGGGGTTTGGGATGGATGATTTGGTGAGGGTTTTGAGTGACTGAGAAAGGTTTTGTGGCTTAAAGCAATTCAAAGCCCGTCAAAAACCACACTAAGAAATTAAAAACCATCCAAAATCACCCAAAAACTTGACAAAACTACCCCAAAATGCCCAAAACCAAAAACCAATACTGGAAAACGAGAAAAAAAAATTTATTTTTGTTTTTAAAGTCTCATCAGTAGATTCCTACGAGACAGAGAAGATTTCTAAGAAGATTTTTAAAAAATTGAAAAATTTTTGAACAAAATTATAAAACATTTAAAAAAATCTAAAATACTATAAATACCGTATAAACAATTTAATACGTACATTCTAAAAAATCATAAATATCAAAAATAAGTTTTTGACAAAATGTTTAAATTAATATACTAAAAGAATCTAAAATATTAAATAAAATTTAATAAAAACTAAAATGGTAAAAGAACTAGATTGGTCGTCGCCATTTTTTAACAAACTATAGAGGAGTTTGCTTGTCACCAATTGGAGTTGTAAACTCCTTGTTTGCACATCTGCAACACTCAGAAGTGACTATACTAGAAATGACTTCAATCAGAAGTGGCTTCTGAATGTCAATTCTACGAGAAAAAGTCATAAAAGTACAAGTAAAAGTGACTTGTCAAGATTGAATGCACCAATTGATATTGAACGCAGCCATTATGGCTCGACCAAAGCGTTATAAGTAACCTCACTTTCAGCGATAGAATGTAGTTTAAAAAAACACTACTTACTGTCGGTTGCTGTTAATGCGTAGCTAAAAAATTGCAATTGAGTTATGCAATACTGGTTTGGAAAATACAAATAATTCGGTTGTGCGATGAAAATGAAAGTTTCGTCAACTGACATCTCGTGGCCCTTCGCCCAACCAGTGCTCGAGTACCGTTCCGTACCGTTGACGTAAATCTTCACCATGCCGTCGACGTTCGACCAGGACAAGCAAAAATGATTCCACACAAAGACTTTGATAAAATCTTCGTTGACCGCAAAACTTTGTCCTCCTACGTCTAAAGAAATTTTTCTTGTGCCGAATGAAATGTGTACTTCATTTTCCCAGCCGTTTTTTGATGAATATGTGAACACGTAGTTATCGAGATTGTAATTTGGATGAATCCAGAAGCAGACGGTAATTTCGGTCAAATCAGACGTTGGAAAAATTATGCTCGAAGGGTGAATGAAGGCGCCTCCTGGTTTATCGGAAGGCATAAAGCAGAAATCAGCGTCGAATTCAGCCTTGCAAAAGACGAACAAGAGCGATACCAAGAAGGTCTTCATGATGTGATGGCGTTCGATGGAGTTTTCTGTGCGTTTTTATGATATGCAACAGATGGTTTGAGTTTAACTTACAATGGCACACTTGCAGTCGATTCGCTGGCAGGTGGTTAGTGCACGAATTGACAAAAGACAGGAAACTGAGTCGTATAGGAAACATACTTTGGAATTTTTAATCATATTTAAGTCAAGGTGAGCGTCTATTTTTTGAATTGACGTTATTTAAAATATTGTGAATTTTCAAAACATCGCTGCTTGTGATAATAGGGTTTGTTCTTTAATGTAAATAGTCACCGTTGCAGTTGTGGCGCTTGTGTTTACGAGTGCAAAACTTGTTTACTTTGATCAAGGAGTTGACAACTCCTTGCTTTGATATACTACTGCTCGTGGGTTTTTATAGATTTAGGCCTTTTATCGGGCAAGGGTGTGGCACTCATTCAGATTATTGGCTTATTCCATCATGCTCCATGTTCAACAGCATTAATGTCCAGAAGCATTACTGAGAAATGCATAATGCCATTATTTTACATGTATAAATTGCAATATACCAAGAATCATCTATACAAATTTTCTGAATGCATTTAATTTAATTTAATTTAATTTAATTTAATTTATTTTTCTTAATTTTATTCAATACAAGCTGATACAAGATAAAGTATTATAATTGGCAATTAGTGAATTTCCCTGGTAAATGATTTATCTAGAAAAATCAAATAGGCCTGAATTTTTTGGTGTTGGCATCACAGCTGGTTTTATACCAAAGAATCTCATAATCCGGTCCATTAAGCACTCAATCTTTTTAAACGTAATTTGGAACGGATCCGTCGGACGACATCTAAAAGTGAAAGATTCGTATAAAATTTTGATCCAGTGACTTCAGAAAGAAAAATCAATCCTTACGCTTGTAACGAATCCAGTAAAGATTCCGATTCCTGACAAGAGTGGTTACGATTAGCGCAGGGTAAAGTCGACGGAACTATAGCGCTTTCAAAAGTGGGATACAGAACAATCCGGTTCCAATCGATGATGTCGCCACCGCTAGATTTCGACATGTCACACGAACTCAAAGCAGAGACTACAAATAAAATCATTAGTGTTATTTGGTGTATGTCAACTAAACAGTTTTTTGAGTGTGTGGCAAAGAAATTGAAAGACAATACAGGCCGAACCTCATTATAACGATTTGCTCAGGGAATGAAAATTTGTTTGTTATGACAAAGGTGGTTTGTTAATCTGAAAACCTGTCATAGCTATAATTTGTTCGTAATAACGAGATTATTACGTTATTCCGAAGGAATCCGTAATAAAAAAAATTTGTCGGAACCGTTAAAAATGCTGTTTGACAAAGATCATATGACAATCTCAAAATGTCGACAAAAATTCACCATAATCGGTGGCAAAATATCGACGATAAAAATCGCAAAAATCGATATTTTCGACCGGAAATGTTCGTTACTGATACGACAAGAAAAACAACATTTCGGATCGCATTTTTTTTCTTAATAACGCAATTCACCACAATGAAATTCGTTAAGGCGAAATTTTTTAGCACATGGGACAGATAAAGCGACCGATCAAATGAAATTTATAATTTGCTGTATCGCTTAATTCTTTATATTGAAGTTCGTTATAACGAGTTTCGACCTGTAGAATGTAAAAAAAATACTACTTACTGTCGGTCGGTTTTAATTCATGGCAAAAAAATTGCAACTGAGTTATGCAAAACCGGCTGTGTAAATATGTATACTGTGGTCCGACGAATATTTCGGGAGTCTTAATAGACATCTTATGGCCCTTCGACCAGTCATCGAACGACTTCCGTTCCGTACCATTGACGTAAATCTTTGCAACACCGTTGACGTTAGACCACGACAAACAAAAATGATTCCATGCCTCGATTTTGACCAAATCCTCCTCCTGGATGAATTGAGATTGTCCTCCTACTTCTAACAAATGTTCACCTGGACTTAAAGAAATAGCTAGTTCCACTTTTGTACTTCCATCTGCAAAATATGTTACCACATGACTACCAAGATCGTCTTTTGGATGAATCCAGAAGCAGATGGTAAATTGGCTGAAATCAGACGTTGGGTAATTTATGCTCGAATTGTTGACTACTGCTCCTGGTTGTTTGGAAGGCCCAGATGTCCGCGTTGAATTCGGCTTTGCAGAAGACTAAGAACAGCGATACAAAAATGGTCTTCATGGTGTGATGGTTGAAATTCCTGTAACAGATGGTTTGATTTTTGCATGCAATGCAGTTGATTAATTGTCGTTTGTTGATCGAATTGACAATGGAGGTCAATCAAGCTCGTCAATCAATGGTCGTTAATCAAGATTTATGGAAATTTTAATTTTAATGGTGAGCGATGATGTTTTTGTATTTAATTTATTTAAAATTTTGAAATTTCCATTTTCTTTAAAAAGTTTAAGAAGTTTTTAATTGTAGTTACAAAAGGGGTTTCTTTATCAGTTGTGTTTAACAGGAGGAAAAATAATTTGATACCATCGGATGGGGGGCTGATAGGACAGTGAATGAGAATTCTCAGACTGTCTCTGAAAGGGTATAAAACCTCCAAACAGAAAGTAGGACTCTCAGATCTCATTAACCTGGCTAACAGAGTGCACCCGTGTCTATTTCAGTGACCCAGTAGTCACATTCTCCATCCCAATCCAAGCTTATCCATCTTCCATACGGTCTGATCATATCATTCTGAGATTTTTACAGACTTTTGAGATTTTATGGAATTTTTTGGAATTTTTAAGGATTTGAAAAGATTTTTTCTTAGGATTTTTTAACGAAAATTTTTATTAAATTGGACAATGTTATTGACCATAAAGGAGAAATGGAAGACCATCCAAATGATTAATTTATTTAAATGCCACAAAATTAAGAAATGCCTAAAATAATTAGAGCAATTGTTTCTAATATCACCAGTAGAGGGCGAGCAAGATGGTCTCGGATTTTCTGCTTTCAAACTAAAGAGGCTCATAGTCATAATATCAACCCATTTCATCATTTCCATCATCATTCCATCTATCACGATTCTCGAGATTGAGTAAGGATGACCTTGAACCTGAGGTTTAAGGTCAAATTTATTGGTACGGTACATGGTGTAGAAAGGTACGCTACCATTGCCTTCACCCTCCCACTACATCTTATTCAA
>JAQFZO010003317.1:0-10199 GCA_034695885.1 Geophilus flavus | reverse complement strand
ATAAAATATTTGTATTTATTTAATTGCCGTCTCGACCATGGAAAAACTTTTATTCCGTGAATTTTGGCAGGGTGTTCAAAAAATCGAATAAAATAAAAAATTAACGCTTTTCTGCTTTACATTTTATTCCATCGGTTTAAAACAAATGGAATGCCAAATTTGGCGTGTTTAATTGATTGGTCACGATCATGTAACGATGTCTGTCGATATAAGCCGACATTAATCGAAATGCGTACAGTAGGGCAGTAGGTATATCGATCTCGATATAGATTCAATTTTTCTTCATGCCCCCTCTGGTGGCAAGTTTAACAACCGATCATTCATTCGCTCCACCGTGGAAAAATTTGTTGGCACGAAGACAACAAAACAAAACTATAAAATATTTGTATTTATTTAATTGCCGTCTCGACCATGGAAAAACTTTTATTCCGTGAATTTTGGCAGGGTGTTCCAGATTTTGGGTATTTGGTGGGTGATTTGATTTGAAGCGAAGTAATTGCGAAAAAAAAATCGAATAAAATAAAAAATTAACGCTTTTCTGCTTTACATTTTATTCCATCGGTTTAAATTAACCAAATGGAATGCCAAATTTGGCGTGTTTAATTGATTGGTCACGATTATGTAACGCTGTCTGTCGATATAAGCCGACATTAATCGATACGACCCGATATTAGTCGATTTTTAATCGATTTTTAATCGATTTTTAGAAATCGATACTTCAAGAAATTGCGTGTGGGGATCGACGGGGAAGCTTAGCCTCGGACCAGATTTTTCAGAATTAGGAAAACGACAGCACTGATGTCATTTGCACTGATGTCATTTGTAGACCAAAAATCTGGCGGAGATGCGATATCGACAGGTTTGATTCCAACGCTTTTTCCCACACAAACAAAATAATCACCGGTGTGCCGATTCATTCGTTTTACAAATTACAAGCATGGATTTGAAGTGTGAAATTAGCTCAACGTTCGCAATTAGGTTTTTTGCCGAGCATTGGACGTACGTACCTACTATGTTCTAATAAATCCGAAATAAATTTTACAAAAACATTTTACATTCGTCCATATTCGTGCGTCAGACGGTAAAAGCGATGTCCGGATATCTCTTTACCGCCCGTCGCACGAATATGAACGAATGTAAACTGTTTATCAAGATTTATTTCGACACTTGTAAAACGAATGAATCGGCGCACCGCATTTTACCACAACCCTCCTGATCCATTCATGGAGAACGCGCATGTGCGGGAAAAAGCATTGGCGGTATGATGCAGGATTAAGCACTCCTGAAATGTGCAAGTGTATCCCAAAGGAACCCAAAGTAGCCAGTCAACATTTTTGTAAGTATCGATATCAAAAATGGACTAATATCGGTATTGTATGATGCTGACGAGTGGTGGCGCCGCTCATTTTTGAAAGAAATGAATAAAATTGTTGCAAATTTTGACTTTTATAGATCCAACTTGAAAGATTTCTCGGGTTTAATTACTAAAAATGAATTTCCCACCCCAACCCATTCCAGAAAAAAAACACACAAGGTACATGCATTTCGTATTCAGAATTATAATTTATTACACAATTGTAGGTGAATCACTATTAAATTTATTAAGATGTAAAATATTAAAAAATTAATATTAATTAATTTTTAAATCAATGGGAATTCTTATATTTAATGCCATTCATCATAGCATTCACATTTATTGACAATTCCAGTGGTCTAAAAGTTCATTTTGATGTAAATTATGCAATTTTAAAGGTTTAAACATAACCAACAGTAATTTATTTGGAAGATGTATCTATAGCAAAATGCATTAATCAAGATCGAATTATAATACCTAACTTTGGTTTTTCATAAATCAAAAATCAACCAAACAAATCATAACACCAAACAAATCATATAACAAAGACAATTGAAGTAACACAAGTTATCCCATTATAATGGAAATGAAAGCTTTAGTATATATCAATATGTGAATTACAATATATGATACGTGAATTACAAACAAACTTGTCTTTTCTTAAAATGAAACGACCACACAAATTAAGTATACAAGACTGTTGGTATGAAAATATTACAAAGAATTACCTTGTTTATGCATGTAAAAATACTATTTATACACACCCCGATTTCTAAACACATGTTGATATTATATAAACAAAAACATACTCTTATAATACAAGAACAAGTATATTGCCACAAAATTGTTTATACCATCGAATGTTTCGAAATGTTTTACATTTTCAAACGTTGTTTTTAAGTTTTGTTATTATTATTATATTATTAATTATTAATGTAAAAATGGTCTATTCCAAGATATTCGGGGAATTGTAAATAATACCACGCAAATCACGACCATGCCACAAAATGTCACGAGCATGCCACAAAATTAAAAAAATTCCTTTTCTCATACATGGGTTAGAAAAGGAATATGGTATATGAAATTATTCCCAAGATGATTTTCTCGTGTAGTAAGACATGTAAAGAAGATGATTCATATCGAACCCATCTTACCAGTAGGATTAAAAAAAATATCCTTTATTAAAAAAATCCTTTAAACATAGAATTTAATTATTTGATCATGTTCTATCAAAACAAAATTTTTTAAACATCTATTTTTTATCGCAAGGACTAATTGATTCTTTTTATAAATAACGCTACAGTACATGTTTAAATATATGTGAAAGAATCAACTATGGATGCAAATTGCAAAAAATACATCAATACATTTTTAGTCCGATTTTGTGTCGAGAAGAGTAAAATAAAAAATTTACTTAACTGTTTTCGTTATCAATTTCATTAGAAAAAGAAAAAACAATTTCTGATAATCGACAATTTTTATCGTTCATACATTAGTTATAAGTTTGCTATGGACAAGACGCTTTAACCATAAACAACTAATAAATCTTGTTATATTTTTATAAATCTTGTTATATTTTTATCATGGGGTTGTAATCAAATATTCACAAATCAAATAACGATGAGGAATACAGTACATACATTCATTAGCTTAAACAAACCTAAGCACCAGCCTGCGCTATACAAATATTCTGCACAGTAAATATTTGATATTAAATTAAATCCAAGATTTCTAACAAGATAAAAGACAACAAGATAAAAACACCCCTTTATCCAGGGATAAAATATAGAAATTATATGAATTTAGGTCTTTTGATCAACTTAGGTCTTTTGATCAAATTTGTTCTTTGGGCGAGCAAGAGAGAGAGAGAGAGATACAAACATATTGAGAAACACATTAAACAAATAGATGTAATATTGCACACACACAAAGAATTACAATACTCATCACGAAATCAAGGAAACCAGAATAAAACTTCGAAAGAAACGGTCTTTAGGGTTAAGGGAACATCCATAGAAACCGGAAAAAGCAAAGCACAAACAATCCAAAATCTGAATGATCATTGGGATTGAATTGCGATTGAGAATACCTAACAAATTCGGCAGAAAAACTAATATTGATTTTCAGCAATATGAAATTCTCATTATACAATTAATCAGATTACTGGTAATCAAATATTTCATACCACATTTTAATTTAGTTTTGATCAAAATAAAAAAAGACTTCAATTGTTTTTCAAATATTTGGATAGTACATGATGCAAACTGATGCAAATAATCAGATAATCAGATACCAAGTTGATCTAGATAGTTCGTAAATTTGAACCATTATACCCTTGTAATCATCATATGGGAATAAATCCAACTGAATAAATGTAGTACCTATAATTTCTCCCAATTTAAAAAAAACCATTTTGTAAATGGTTTCAAAATAGTTTTAAAAACTGTATTGGATTTTAATATAAACGCCCATCATACAACCATAAATGCTTACTGTTCGTGAAGAATCAAACTTAACGTTAAACCGTAATTCATTGACCACATTCCTTTGCTTGCTGATAAACCATAAACCCTTACTGTTCGTGATATGATCTGAAGAATTACAGACTACCGTATGGTTAAACCGTAATTCATTGGCTGCATTTCTTTGTTTACGGATATTCATGGCTTGTTGCAATTCCTTGTTGTAATTCCTTGACAGATGCTCAGCAACGCCTTGACACAAATCCTTCACACAATTCTGAACTACATATTCTTTTTACATGGCTGGTTGCAATTTCTTGTTGTAATTCTTGACAGATGCTCAGTAACGCCTTGGCACAAATCCTTGACAAAATTCTGAACTACATAATTTTTTTACAATTTCACAAATGACAGTGGTATTATTTTCTAGTTATTAAGGATATTATCATTCACTCCAGACAATTGTATTCTACGAGCTTCATTTTTTTCACATTTCCACAAATGATATTGGTATTAGTTTCTAGTTTTTTCATACGTTTCATTTTCATTTCAAACATGATCCAATTTTTAATAAGCTTCTTTATTTTAACAATTTTAAAATAATTTAATTAAACATAAAAATTTAAAAGATGTTTTAGGAAAAATAAATTTATTTGTCTTCTTATTATCTTAAAATATTACGAATTTGATAAAATTTAAATTAAAATACTTTTTTCAAATTCATATTTTTGATTTTAATTAAAATATTTTTAATTTTCAAATTTATTATTATATTATTTTTTGGAAAAAAAATAAATTCGTTCATAAATTACAAATGAATCAAACATAAGGTGTAAAAGAAAAATAAATGATTTTTTTTTAGTAGGTAATGTCAAAAAATTAAACAAAAATCAGTTTTTACTATTTTTCAGCTGAAAAAAAATCAAATTTACTATTTTCCTGTGTGTCCCGTGTGAAAAATTTAATTATTTAATATTTTTTTCATTTTTTTCCAAAGGAAAAGAATAAATTTTCTTTATCAACGACTGCCATTTGGTTCATGACGTGTGTATTCTGTCAACAAGGAGGAGAATGGAAATACATTATTATCGAATAAAAGGAGAATTTCAACAAAACAGAGCATTGACATATGGGAGGGAATGAGGTTGAACGTTGTCTTTGAAAAATGTTTTGAATTTTTAAAAACATTTTGAATTTTTTTTAATTTTTTCAATTCTTTATCAATGTCGACTATTTAAAAAATTTAAAATTCATAATTTTCAATTCATTAAATTAAAAACATTTCGAATTTTTAAAAAATTTAAAATTCATAATTTTCAATTCCTTCGATTGAAAAAATTTCGAATTTTTAAAAAAATTAAAATTCATAATTTTCAATTCCTTCGATTAATAAAATTTCGAATTTTTAAAACATTTTAAATTTATAATTTTTAATTCTTTCAATTAAAAAATCTCGAATTTGTAATTTTTTCAATTCATTTTTTCATTGAAAAAATTTACATTAGGAAATTTAAATTAGGAATCAAAACTTTCTTCATTGAAAATTAGCAAAACCTCCCAATGCGGTCACCAAATTACCATGTAAAAAGAAATGAATAAAAATCAATGTTTCTAAATAAAATTAAGTTTAATTAATTAAAGTTTAATTAAACAAAAATAAAAATTAATTTTACGTAAATAAATCAAACTAAAACCATTTTATACTTGTTTAAGAGCGCACGCCAAATGCAATAGTTTGCATCATTTGAACAGCGAAAAGTTCCAAATTTTCCGCTTTTGGATTTTCAAACAATGTATGTACGAGTTCCATTTCGTTCACTCCCTTGATTTTCTTTTTTATGAAGAATTTCCTCTCCAATTCAGGAATGTAAATTTCTTTACGGTGATCCAAACACGCGTTTAACCCTTCGAGCACAGACTGAGACGCCATATTCATCTAAAATTTGAAAATTCAAATAAATCCAAAAATTTGTCATAAAAAAAATTTTTTTTTCTCGAAATTTTACCTCATCAAAAACGACCCAATTTCCGGCTTTCATTCCTTTCAACGGCGAACCGTCTCTCCAAGCAAACTGACCCAGGGAACCGCCTTCGACCGGTAAATCGGCGCCGAATAAATCTGACACGTCCTGGAATTTTTTTTTAAAAACTTTATCAGAACAAACGGTACAATTTTATTCATTTGTTAAAAAGTTTTCATTTTATTAAAGTTTTTCTTATCAATTCCCGGCCTTTGGCCAATACCTACACCAAACTCGTTTTCCTGACCCGGGGTGATCCTTCGAGTAAAATTGGTTTATCTAATTTCAACACTGGAAGCACACGTTGTGTGTTTACGTGAGATGATGATGATGACAAAAATGTAAAAATTTCCCGACTGATTTTTTGATTTACGATTAGTCTTTTCACGATGTAAAATGGATGAATTTCAAATCGTTTATCGTCCGACTGTTTGACGCTCGGTAAGACTTAACTCGTCATTCGACAGTTTGTAATACATTTTTTTTTTCCATTTGTGCGATGAAAAACACAATGCAACTCTTTCTCATTTGATTTTTATCTTTTTTACTGACAAATCCAACCGCACTCGTTCCGATCGAGTCCAAAAAACATGTTATCCGGACGAAAACATGAAATAAACTTGCAATATTCTATCCACAACTTGTGTCAACTTTGAATATTTTGTTTTTATAACCTATAAAAATAAAAATAATTATAAGAAAAAAAAATAAATATAAACATTGAAAAACGTGTCGGAATATTTAATTTCACTACCATAGTATGGTACTAGTGTGTGTGTGTGTGTGATAATTCCATCATACAAAAAAAAATCTACCAAGGTTTTACTCTCTTGAAATGAAAATTCAGGCTTTTAACCGTAATCAAATGGAAGTTTAAACACAAGCTACATTACCAGAAATCTTAAAAAGGGTTTATCAATTGTTTTTAACTATCGTACGCCTCTCTCCCCAAGGATTCAAAGTGGATTCAGATGAACATAAGCTAAAATAATAAATATGTTTTGCATAAAATGACAAAATTTTATCTAATCGATTCGCAGGGTGGTCAAAATTAATTGTTCGAGAAATTCAATCAATCAAACCAAATGCAAATCGATTGGTATGGAAAGCCTGTAATTTTCTGTATTATTGTACTTTAACTACGATTCAACAACTCAGTTAATTTTTTTGGAGCAAAGTTAACAACAATTCTAAAATCACTTTAAAAATTTCTTACGAGTGTGAATTTTATTAACTTTTATCTTTGACAGATCCCATTTAACTTTAGTGGCCCCTGGGGAGATTAAAACTCGATCGGCGACATCAAAATTCTACTTTTTTATGTTCTTTAAAGACGTTTAAAAAATTTATTTCATGTTTAAAAATATCTATGATGGAATTATCAACACTTCAATGATCAAAAAACACATTATTAGAAGACCGAACCTTCAAACCACTGGTTGATAATCTAAAACAACAACTCAAATTAGTCCAAATTTCTTCAATTTTCTTTTGTTTATTTAAATTTTTATACCTTTGAGTTGCAAATAAATGAAATCTTTCCGCAGCCTTAATTTGACCGCCATTTCCAAGCAGTAGGAGTGTTTTCGATTCAAGTAAAATCACCAAAATCGACAAAACATCCATCTGTGTATAATCGATGTCTTTGAATAGAATCCAAGTTCCATTTTTGACAGCCTTATAAGAAAAAATATCAAAAATTTTATTAAATTCCACAAAAAAATTTTAAAAAATTAAAATTGCAATGAAAATATTTACTCGAGTCAAACTATCCGGTTGCCAATTGAATTCTCCAAGTACAGTACATCGGTACAACAGTCAGTTCCCATAAGTAATATTCGAATCGGTTTAATCCCTTAATTAAATTTTTATGATTTTTTTCGCATTTTGCGACCAGTGACGTCAGCCAAATGTTCCACAAGAACTGTTTTGCTACAACCGATGGGTTCCAGAAGTAAAATCGGTGTTCATGTTGCTACTGCTAAGGCTAAACTTCTTAAATTAATTTTTTTTGACGATACGGATACAAGAACCGGCATATGGGTCTGTGAAAATGAGATTGAAAGTTTTAAAATCTTGAAATTTGTTTATTTATTTGATTATTTATCGTACCGAATGTGTTAATGTTGATATTTTCTTTAATTTTAATGTTGTTTATGAATACAATTTGTTCGTTTTCGTTACTGTCAACTTCCATGATGATGAGAGCTCGTGAAAACCAACCATGTAGCAGCAAACCGCGTGGTCATCTTGGTGTGGTCAGTCATACCCCCCTGTAGTGAGAAGCCGACTCACTCGTAACTGTGGCAATGCTATGGAAATGATAACTTAAAGATGGCGGATTTCGCCTGAATTTGCCACTAGTCGGCTCTGCCTACAGGGGGTTATGGGTCAGTTGGGATGGAATGGTTAACTGCGCATGCGTCGTGTAAGAACAAATCTCGAATTGATTTATTAAACCACGTGTTTTGTTAACCACGTGTTTTGTTTTAACCTTTTGAGTTTGAAAACACAAGTGGAAACCTAGCCTTACGTCTCATCGACATTACGTGAGGTAAGTGAAATCTAATCCATTCGATCAAAATTAAGTAGTAAACTGACATTGAATTTATACATTCAGAAAAAACATGACCGAAGCTGCAAGCGGATCCCTCGCCGGCGATCTACGGCAATGCCTAGAAGAAGCTGAAGCGTGTCCGAGCTTGGAACGACTGTCACTCGCCGCCGTCGTGACGCCGTTGTTAGAAACCATAGATCGAAACGTGAGAATGCGAACCAAGACGCACTACTTCGGCGAAATGTTCGAATCGACCAAAGTAAACGTGCGTCGGAAAACAGAAAAAATGCAAATTCAGGTGTTGAACGAGATGAAAACGATCATTCCCAAAAATTTACTGGATGATCTGGATTGTGAGCTGTCGCTTAAATTTGCGGAAATTTTCAACAGCGACGAATGCTGGACGTGGTTTCCCGAAAATCACAACAGAAAATATTTCTGGACGAAACGCGGAAGATTGGACAAACCGGAAATCGTTCGCTTTCTCGTAAAAAATCAACTCGTGAGCGATCGCAAAGCTTTGCGACTGGCTTGCATCTACTGTTTGGAGGACGAAGTAATTCGCTTGTGGAAAATTTGTAAAGAATCGTTTCAACTCGACGATTACTGGAGCGCGTTTGTCGCCGGAAAAAACACTTCGCCGGACAGCAAACGTCATTTTAATAAACACGTCTACGCGAGCGAAGTCGCGACCGAATATTTCTGGAATAAATTAGACGAAAGTGAGAGAACCACAGCATTAGAGCGACCGATTACCGAACTACTCAAATCCAGTGGTTCTCTCACTTTCATGGAAAGGGTCAATCCAGCTTTTGTTTGTTTGACCCGTGCGACCGAGACGCAACTTTCGTTCTTATTACAATCCAATCCGGTCTCAATTTTTTATATTCTTGCTTTTGCAAACAACTCCAAAGCAAAATCGATCGCATCGACCGTAATCAGACGAATGTCTGATTTCATCGAAGAAAGTCACAGAAATTATCTCGTCGAACAACTGATGAGATATCTTATTTACCGGCCGACGAGTTTTGACAAGAAAATTTTGATAACGCTTTGGAACGGATGTACTGCCGAATGGAAAAAGTCCAGGATCATATATGGGAATTTGAAACATTTGTTAACTTTTAAAGGAAGCCGCAAATACTTGATCCCCATGTTGAAAGATGTTACGGTGGAGGAGAGACTCGCATTTCTCAAAAATAACTTGTATAACGTCGGGAGTATGGTCTGTACGACGCAAGCGCAGTCAGGTGCGAACAAATTTTTCCAAAAGCTCCTGCAGTACGAGGATTCCGTTGGAGAATTAAAGAAACACCTCGCCGAAATCGCCATACATGAAATTAGGGATTATTTGGATTTTAAACCGATTAATAAGCCGGATGATTTTCGGTTGTTTTTTTATTTTTGCAATTTAAGCGACGAAGAAATCAATAGATTACGCCATAAAGAGATCCATGATTGGGAAGACAGGACGCGCGTTCTTCGTGATGCCTTCAATTTGACAGCCGTCGATGGATTTTTGTCGTGGTGTTTGGTGTCAACCGACAAGCGCGCAGCGTTTATTAAAGAATGTACCGAACTGATTAAAAAGAAATTTAGATGATTAAGATATGTTGAATTGAAATTACAAACAAACAAAAACCAAACAAACAAACAAATAAAAAAAAAAAAAAACAAAAAAAAAAACAGCTAAATAAATAATACAATTTTGACAATGCCAAAATAAGAAATCTAAAAACAAAAAAAAAAATTTACCGACACACTTTTAACGCTAACGAGATGAAGAATTGAGGTCTACTCTTTTG
>JAQFZO010003316.1:0-10199 GCA_034695885.1 Geophilus flavus | reverse complement strand
ATTCATAAAAAATTAAAAATCAAAATTATTTAAATTTTCTCACTTTTCTTTCTGCAATCCTCTGTTCAATCAGAGACTTTGTTACATAAGTATCAGCATAAGTGTCATTTAATTCGTCAACGTCAACAAAATTCCTTAATTTGGTCAAATGCTTAATTATCCAATTGAAATCACTAGCTATGAAATCTTTTCCTAATTTAACAGACTGTAAAAAAAAGATAATATTAATAATTATAATCATAAACTTCTAATGAGTAGGAGTTAGCAAATTTTTTAAAATGCAATTCCTCATAACCAAATATGTAGAATAGTGTATTTTTCCAACACTAGATGTCGCTAGTTACTATTCGAGGTGATACTAATGTGTAATGTCGACCACACATGGAATAAAATCTTCCATGGCATTTTAAACAACTTGCATGTTTATTTCTGCATGTCACCTTTTACTCCCACACGATTTATGTCCCGGAAGATCTCTCGGACATAATTCGACTTAAACCGACAAAGATTATTCGAACGTCAATAAGCATCAAGTAATGATGTAATTCGGATTTAATCCAAAAATCCAAAAATTCAAATCCCAATTCCAAAAGAATTTGGTATTTCTGTTTAACCTAATTCCACATCTGGCAACCAAACTTCAGGTCACAGGATCAACTGTTACGCATATTTGGTTTTCGAGAATCGCATTTCCAAAAAATCGCTAACTCCGTTATCTTAAAACCTACAAAACTATATCCAAGCATTCCTTCCATGCACACAGTTCTGAAAAACTCTGGACATTCAGCTTTTTGAAAAAGCTTGAGAAATCTTCTTTCATTTAGATATTTGTGCACTTGAAATCCCTGGTCCAAAAACAGTGAAATAAAAGATTCACGGTTTGTCCGGAGCAAAGCCAATTGAAAAATGTTTTTATCCACCTGTAAAACAACACCAATAATTAATAAATCATCCAAATTGTTAGTATCTATCTGTAACAATACCATACCTTATATTTGACATGTTTATTCTGGAAAATTTCTGATAATGCAATATGTGGGCTATTCCAGTCAAGAGTTAGATACATGTCTTTTCTAATGTGGGCTGATGAATCTTTGGATACTGTAGTGGCTGCTAATTTTGAAAGAAAGAATTAATATTTGTGATAAAAATTAAGTTTTGGTCAAACCTTTAAATAAGGCGCGTAATAAATGTTGATTCAACTCCGCTAAATTTACTTTGTGGCTGAAAATGTCCAGAAAAGATATAAATACCCTGCCATCCTGAAAAGAATATAAAAATAATGTATAGTAAGCATGAAACAATTCAAAAATGTTTAAATAAAGTCATAACAACATTGCAGAAACAATGTGGAATTTTTTTGAGCTTAAAATATTGAAACAATGTGTCTAAAATTGTTAAAACAATGTAGGAACAGCAATAATGATATAATAATTATAACAATCATTCAACAATGATGTAACAAAGGTTCAACAATAGTTCAACAATGATGCAACAATCATTTAACAATGATGCAACAATCTCTTAACAATGATCCAACAATGGTTCAACAATGATCCAACAATGGTTCAACAATGATCCAACAATGGTTCAACAATGATCCAACAATGGTTTAACAATGATTCAACAATCATTTAACAATATCCAACAATCAGGAAACTTAGAAAGTTTCGAAAATGACCAGAAAATTGAGAAATAGACATCCAGTTGCCAAAATCGGATAACTAAAAAAACTAGTCCACAATTTTCATGAATGGATTAATGCCAAATTAAACTAGTTTTAGATTGTCCCCATTGAGTTTTTTGGGTCAAAAATATATATATAACAATAAAAAAAACTCATCTACTATTTCCACCATCTCCGTTACCTTATGCGAATGTCGTATACACTCCAAAAGATTATCCCTGAATTTATTCCTAGCTAAATTATTATCTCTATACTTTGGAAAACTGCTTGCAATCTTCTTGGACAACTCAGATTTTATGAAATTCTCAACATAATCAGGATCCCAGTCACCTCTAGACCTAAAAAATCAAAACCAAATCAATAAATCACAACAAATTCAAACAAAAATTCCAAAAATTCATACTTTTCCTTAATCTCCTCATAAGCAAATGCTAATAAATTTGCAGTTCCACCACTTCCTTTGATAACAACAACTGGGATCTCATTCTTCAATTGATCCAGGATCATCAGAGTACATCTGTAGCCTCCACCAATTGACAGCGCAATCACTGGTATCTGGCTGGCTCCAAGGGTGAGGTTATCATTGATTGCTGTTGGTTTTTTACCAATTATTGAGTTTCTTGCTCCATTTATTATTGAATTTCTAGTACCTGCGTGTGTAAAAGTAGTGTTTCCCATACCCAATGGTTCACCTGGTGAGAGAAAAATCAATTAATAATAATGTCACAAAGTGTTTTGAATCAGTCTAACTAAGCATTTATTTTAAAAACAAGCAAAATTATCAAAAATCTGTTGCAGCCATTTAATAGGAAGTAGTGGGTGGGGAATCTAATTGTGTCAGTAAATTTGACCTTTGACCTCAGCTTCAAGGTCATCCATACTCTATCTCGAGAACCATGATGGATAGAGCGAAAAAGTCAATTAGAAAGTTATAGAGCATCTCAAAATAAGCCCAGAAATGATGTTACTTCATGTCTAGTATGAAATAATTAATAATAAGGCTATTTTGAAGTGATCTACAACTTTCTAATTGACTTTTTCGTTCAATCCATCACAGTTCTCGAGGAAGAGTACGGATGACCTTGAAGCTGAGGTCAAAGGTCAAATTTACAAATACCATTGGATTCACAACCCACTACTTCCTATTTAACGGCTGCAACAGATTTTTGATAACTTTGCTTGTCTTTGAAATAAATGCCCGGTTAGACTTATTCGAAACACCCTCTATATTAAAATTCAAACACATATTTGTTAATTACAAAGTTTTTGAATTGTTACAACAATAATAAAATGAAATTTTGAGTTTGTTATAATGAGTTTTTGTTGAATTAAATAGAAATATCAGAGAAATACTCTTTTTTGAGAGATTTGGAGAATTAATTAAAAAAAATAAAAATAAAATTACCAATGATTTAACAAAGATGTGTTAACTAGTTAGTAACAATGTTTTATTTTTACCAAAATCGTTACCATCATCTCCTTGTAAGATATACTTCTCCAAATTAAGAAGGAAGGCAGTTTCTTGACCGGGGTGTTCGGCATTGTCTTCCACGAGGATGAAATGTGAATGATTTGGATTGAGTTCCACTTTTCCAGGCTCACATTCTCCTGTATTCTTTATTTGAACTTTCGTCTAGAAATTAATAAGAAGAAAAAATATAGTTTTTTTTATATTTTGTTGACTAAGTTATACAGTAAACTCCGGTTTATGCGACACTGATTTCACTCTAAGAAATAGAAATTCAGCTTTTAAAGCATAATCAAATTAAAGTTACAACACAAGCTATGTTACAAGAAATCTTAAGCAGAATTCAAAAATATTTTTCAATTGCTTTTAACAATGCTACGGGTCGAGGATTCAAAATGGCTGAATTGTTGAAAATTCACACGAGCATTGTTAAAATAATAATCAACCATGCTTAAAATGACAGATTTTCTCTAATTGATTTGCAGGCTGGTGAAAATTCATTGTACGTGTAATTCGATCAATCGAACCAAGTGCGAATCAATTTGTATCGATATATATGGCTAATCGGTATCAAATTTATGGTAACTCGGTATTACCGAAACATACACTATCACTATGTTTACATGGCCACAAATAATCCAGATTTTTTGAAGATTATCTTGTTTTTAACAATTGTTGAGTATGTCGTTCATTGTTGTTTTACACCATAGTCCTCGAAAAAATCCAATGTGTAAACAGTGTATGTTTACATGGTCACAAATAATCCGGATTTTTTGAAGAGTACGTGTTTCAGCCCATTTTTCTCTAAGCGTAGTTAAAAACAATTCTAAAATCACAGTAAAAATTTCTTAGAGTGCATGTATGTTAGGGATGCAAACGGGAATGGATTTCCCCGTTCCCATTCCCGGTACCGATCGATCGGGAATCGGGAATGGGCGGGAACAAAAATTTTTGATTTTTAGGGAACGGGAATGAAATGGGAATGGAAATTTTTGGAATTTAGGGAATGGGAATGGAACGGAAACAGGCATTTTTTAAGTTTTGGACTCCCTAACGTATGTGTCCAAATTAACCGGAATCCACCGATATTGACCAAATTGTTCTTACGGCGATTTCCAAAATATCATCATATTGGATCATGCTCCGATTGATGACCCCCACCAAAAACAAATCCGGAAATACAGGTCCTGTTTGCTTGGGATGCCTGAAACATCTCATCGCTTGGCGTCTTTCTTTTTCCTTGTTCACTATTTCACCTATCATCTTTGGGATCCCAGTGTTAGCAGCATGAGTGACGATCCACATGTTGGTTGTATTAGCTGCCTGTTTTTGTAAAAAAAAAAATTTGATAAATTAGTTCTTGAGTTTGAATTTTTAGTTTGAACTGACTTTCTGATTGAACAACTGAAATATTTATTATTGATGAAGTTACATCAGCTGGGCTTTAATTGATTATTAGATTAAAAGTTTATAATTAGTTCCCATGTTAATTAACTAATCAAATGACATGGTTGTTAATTTTATGGTGCCACACCCAGATCATTTTGGAAATAATTACAAAAGTTTTAATAATACAGTAGGTTATATTGTAAGAAACTAATTATTTCTGATCAATTGTTTTTTTTTTGGTTTATTGTTCTAAGAATTTAATTCAATTATCTAAAATAATAGCATTCATCTATTGTTTAATGTCTAATTATTTATCTCAAACTGACTTCATTTTCATGTTTTTATTTAAAAATAAAAAATTTAAACCATTGTTTAACATCTTATATGGACCATCCATTGTTGTTTTTGATCCTATTTTCATTATTAAACTCATAGTGATCCTGGCTCATGATTTTAAACGAATTTGAATATGACTCCGTTAGCGCGTGTACCGAATAATTTGCCCCGATCACAAAACCTTAGAATTATTGTTTTCATTGTTTAATAATGTTTCCCAGATATTGTTTCAAACAATTAGAAATAATATTGAAATAAAATTTCAAGGTTAAAATTATACTTTAAAACAATGCTAAAAATACAATTATAGGTTCCGTAACTTTTTATCGCTTTTAAAATAGTTCCATGGTCAAATTTAATTGGAAAACAATGGTTTTATACATGATTTATTTTTAAATAATTTCAAATACGGTAGTAATTTCATCCAGAGAGTCAGATCAAACTGTGATTCTAAAATCAACCGAAAACTTGCCTCGATTATTCCTGTTTTTAAATTTGCCCATTGTTGATGATTTCTCCAACTATTATTTCCTTTTAAACTGCTTATGACCACCATAACAATGGTTGGAAGAGGTAATTTCCAGTCATGTCCTACAATTTCCCCAACTTCATCCATAGTGGTGTTGTGGTTAACCCTACAAAATGGTCTTGCAGCCTGCAAATACACAAAAACCAAAAATTAAATTAAAAAAAAAAAAAACAGATGAGGTGCATTCATTGTTGAAAATCAAAATTAGGGGGTTTCATAAATGAGACAATTTTGCGAATTATGGATTGTATGATTTTGGTGTAGGTAACTCACCAATCCTGTCACACATGCTTCCTTGATCAAGTAAGCGTGTGTGACAGGATTGGTGGGTTACCTACCCAAAATCGTATAATCCTTAACTCGCAAAATCGTCTCATTTTTGAAACCCCCTAATTTAATTTTGATTTTGATTTCTGCTTTGTAATTTTTATCATCACTTCACTATTGCAAAACTGCAACAGCTAACAATTACACTTTTTGACTTCAAAATGGCAGACAAGTGAATTACCCAAGGTCAAAATAAAACCAATTCTATTGGTCAATAAGTCAAATAAGTCAAACAAGTCAGACTCAATTAGTCACTCAAGAAGTCAAGTCAGACTCAACAAGTCAATAAGTCTAACAAGCCAGACTCAATAAGTCAAAAAAGTCAGACTTAATAAGTCGTCAAGTCAGACTCAATAAGTCAAAAAAGTCAGACTTAATAAGTCGTCAAGTCAGACTCAATAAGTTACTAGGTGCATTCAATTTGAAAAAGAAGAAGTCACTTTTCACTTATTTTGTCCTTTTCACCTCCGGAAGTGATGAGTTTTGCGTCATCTTTCGAAAAGATAAGTGAAAATATAAGGAAAAGGATAAGTGACCACATGGGTCACTTATTCTCCTTTTAGACATACTTTAAGTAGACTTGGTGTCTACTGCACATGTGCAAAGGTTCTTCACATATAAGTGAGTTCAAAGAAAAGTCACTTCTCCTTTTCACTTACGATATTTTTTAGAAAAAGGATAAGTGAAAACTGACTTTTTCAAATTGAACGCACCTAGTTTGTTAGTGGGTATACCATGTTGGGGCAATACCGCAAAGGTGTTAATAAATACCTAATTGGTATTCAAATAGGGACAAAAATACCTAAAAAGGTATGAAAAGACATACGTAGGTTTTTATATCGTTTTATACCTTTCATTTTTTATTATGATTTTTAAAGTTGTTGGTTTGGTTGGGTTAATATTTTTTTTTTGGGCTTTCATTTGATTTGTGTGGGTTTGTACGGGGTTGGGTTTGGTAATGTCGAGTTATGGGGTGAGGTGATGGGAATGGTTGTGGTCTGGTTTGTGTTTTTCCATAGGAATTGCATTGGTTGGTTGGTTGGTTGTTTGTGTTGATTGTAATTTTTCTCTGGGTTTTATCTTTGAAATTGGGTTTTGTTTGTGCAGATGGGGTTTGTGTTCATAAATTGTTTTTTTTTTTGGGAGGATTATTTGTGTGTGGATTATACTTGTAGCATCTGGTAAAATTGTGGAATCATCCTTGGTGGAATCATGTAATAGTAGAATTATGGGAGAATTGTGTTTTAAGGGAATGAAGGGAAAGTAATAAGTGAGTTTAAGGGGTTGGTAATCAAAATTTACAATTTCAATTTATATAATGAATGAGGAAAGTTGATTTGACTTGCTGCCCCTTAGCTTTACTGATGTACTCGTTTTATTAAGTGGAATGAAAGCGTTCTTGCAAAATGATGCAACATTTAGGACAAATTGGAAGATGTTGCAGAGTATAAAATTTGGCAAATTGACCAAAGTTGCAAAACTTGCCCATTGTGCAAAATTTTCAAAAATGGCAGATGTGCAAAATTATAAAAGTTGCAAAATCTTGCAAATTATGCATAAGTCTGCAAACTTTCTTATATTACAAAGTGTTTAAAAAAAATTCAGATTGAAAAATTTTCAAACATTTAAAAGATGCAACATCTGGTTAATTATGCAAAAATCTGCAAAATATTACATGTCTGCAAAATCTTGCAAAAATGCAGAAGTTTGCAAAATCTTGCTAAATATGCAGAAGTCTGAAAAACTTCAAAACTACAAAAACAACAAAACCTTCAAAAAATAAATTGCATACTCCCAAAAACCTGCAAATCATTCATCCCCACACAACAAATCTATCCTAACCCCCTTAAAAAAAAAACCTCCAAACAAAACATTTCACTCGAAATTTTCCTCTATTTCTCTCTAACTCACCCTTCTTTTTTGAATGAAGAAAACCAACAGGGAACCAAACCTAATTCAAAACAAAAAAAAAATTGTACACAACAACACTTTTTTGTTTTCACACACACAAGGGATTTTTTTCCTTCTCCCAATGACATCAAACTCTCACTTTCTTTTTCCCTTAAAATTTTTTCCCCCTTTCTCTTAACTTTTTTATGTCAACTTTACTCATGCTTTGAGTGCATCGCTTTTATTCGGTCGCGCTTGTCATATGACATTATTCGCTATGCACACAGGGGTCAGCGAGATGTCTTCGAACATAAGGAACCCCTCCCCCTCTCTTTCATATCGACCATTCTTCCTAATTCTGTCGTCATGACAACTGACAGGTGTTGGCACATGTGACAACACAGTGTAATTACGACCTCGTCATGACAAATTACAATTCATTTGTTTTGAAACCTCATTTACTTCAACTTCCAAAACTAATTGCTAATTGACTAATTGGCATCACGTACAAAATTTATCCTTTAGAAAAATTTCTCAGTTATAAATTTATTTTATCCGGTGCATTTTTCAAATTTTGTATTTGAGATAACTCAATTTTGGGAAATAGAGTTAAAAAAAAATGGAGAGGCGTTGTTGGAAGGTTTTGGTTTTGGGGAAAATTTCAAGCTGAAAGTGTTGACGGTTTTGTTTAGGTTTTGATGGAAAAAAATTTTTGTTTGTGACGTTTGTGGAATGTCTGAGAGAGTTATGGGAAAATTTGGATTGTGATGTTTGTTTTGGTGTGAAGAATGTCGATGTTGTGATTGAGTTGTTAAGTCGATGTTTAAGAAGTAGGTGATGTTTATTTTATCATTTTATGTAGTGTAGTGGAGGTTTAGTAAATGTTTCAAGATGATGTGTGGTTTTGTTTGGAAGGATGGATGTGGTTTGGTTGAATCATGAGAGTGGTTTAAAATGGCTGTTTTATTGAGGTTGTTTGGTGGGCAGATTGTGATGTATTGCAATTGAGTCGGTTTGGCTTTAAACAATTGTATTTTTGGGTGAAAATAATTGTTTTACATGATAAAAATAAAAAATAATTGTTTTAGCACAACAACAGCTTCAATTCCATTGTTTTTTTGTTTAAAATTAAAATTACATTATTCCAAACCATTTTTCCATTTAAAAATAATTTTTATTGTTACATACAAACAACAACAACAATTCTGAACCTCTGCACCATTCTTCACATCCACAAACCTTAGAACAAAACACAATTAAAATAAACCAACATCAAAAGAATTTCAATTCAAATTTCCCATCCAGCATCCCAGCATCCCTAAATACAATTTCCATCATTACATTTTTCCAAGTCTAAATTTATTTACCACAAAAAAAAAAAAAAAAAAAACCTTTTTGGTATTTTAATTTTTCGCTACAAAAAAGGAAAAATAAATAAAAAAAAATGGAGATTGGATTTGATTTTTTTTTGTTCAACTCGCCAAACATGGCATAAAAAATTGCAATTTCTGGCGCCAAGTGTGCAAGTTGTAAAAAATTGGCTGGCAACGAGGCGATCAAAACCTCATTTGTATGCATGCTGATGGAGTTTTGCAGGAACGGAGTGAAAACACTCGATTCACTCAACACATATGTATCACGACGTCATCTCTACTACTAACAGTCAATTATTCATCTTTGATTAAAGGACACTTGTGGATGCTGAACGTCAACTCTGGTTTATGCAACCAACAACTCTCACTTTTTTTTTTATTTTTCTTTCTATTCTCGCGGTTTTTCTTCCCAACTTCTTTATTTTCGTCCATCATGAAATATTCATGTCCCAGTTACGTGTGAACAAGTCGCTACTTCCATTTTTGTTCCACTCTAAAAAAAAAAAAATTTCTAACCTTGTTATAACGAAATAAATAAATTTCTAAAAAATAAAAATAAAAAAATTTTTCTTGAAGTTTTTTTTTTTCTCTGAAATTAGTCACGATCGTGAAGAGCCCTTTACATTCCAGTTGGGGCATGGTCACGTGATACCAGGCTGGGACCAAGGGTTAAATGATATGTGTGTCGGCGAGAAGAGAAAACTGTTTGTTCCGTCTCATTTGGCGTATGGAGATAGAGGAGCAGGTGAGAAAATTTAATTCCCTCCTGGGAATGTAAATAAATAAATAAAAAGGGCAATTTCTTTATTTCCAGGTGAGAAAATTCCCCCGAATGCGGCGCTTGTTTTTGAAGTGGAGTTGCTTAACATTGGAGATCCACAGCCACCTGTGAATGTGTTTAAGCTAATCGATGCAAATAGTGACGAACTTCTTTCCAGAGAAGAAGTAACGAGTCCCCAATTGAATTATACAGTCAAACACAACTTGGTATAAGAAAATGAAAAAAAGAATGTTGTACATCGAATACACAGGTAGAAAAATGTTATGTTATAAAACATTGACATTGTTGTCGATGATGTTGGATTTGGACACCAGAAAAGGGTTGTTGAAAAGTTTGTTCTCCAGTCGATCAGAGACTAACTGCATAGCATAAACTCTTCCATGTTAAGGCTGCGCGTACTAATTTCATGGTTTCATCTC
>JAQFZO010003315.1:0-10200 GCA_034695885.1 Geophilus flavus | reverse complement strand
TATTTTTTAATTATAAAAATTATTCATGGTAGGCCACTTACAAGAGATCAAATCTTTGGTACAATTTCATACCCTAACGCCAAAGTACCCCCACTTTACGGTACTTAGCTTAAGATATGATACACAAGCAAAATGGAGGGTTATAACTACAAGAAACCCATTTGTGCAAACTCACTAATGCTATAATTCTAAAAAATTTAAATATTATTCAGATAATTAAATTTACAAATTAATTTCTAGAATATAATTCCAACTTACCATCATCGAGCTCAAACGAAGAAGAGCAAGATGAGCATGATAAACCCCAGTATACGGAACATCGGTGCAAACAAACACAAACTTCGGAAGATGACTTACTACCAGACTCTGTTTTTAATTTGACTTCTACTAGTTCGCCGAGCCCCAACACCTCAAAGACAGACATAACGCCGCCTTCGAGTAAAACCAGCGTAGTCGACGATTTGTCTGAAGAGGCCATGTTGGAAGCGGCGTTAAAAATGTCGATGGAACAGGAAACGGGTTGAAGTTGTTGGCTGTTTTGTTTGAAAAGACATTGATACCAGTGATTGTGGTGGAAATTATGGCAACGAAGGTTGATTAGGCTATATCCTGCCCACAAAATGATTTTTTTTTCTTTTGTTGATTGTAGATAATGTAAGAAAAATTTATTGAAGAAATTTTAATTATGTAGATATTGAATTAATGGTACAATCAATTGATTTATAGTTTTATCTAAAGAATTATATAAATTGACGGTATTTTATAAGATTTTAAGTTATTTTTTAACATGAATTGAATATATAGAAATAAAAGTACCGGACGATGCATTTCAAAAGCAATTTGTGGTTTTTAATCTTGTGTTTTCTGATGTTTGGAAGGAGATTTATGAATCAGTGAATCATCAGTCATATCAAGTGAAAATTGGTAAAAAAAAAAAATGCAAAATTAAGTAGCTCAATGAATTGCCCTCAAGGTTACTAAAGATCAATTTAATTGTATGGGTAGCTTGCTAAAAGATTAGCTGCAAACTCTTACATAGTATGGAGGGACAAGTTTAAATTGAAAATGTGATATTTTAGTTTTTATTTTATTTTACTTTATTTATTGTCTAACAAATGCCCTGGTAATATTGGCATAGCACTACCAAGAGGCTTCCTGGTATTAGAAGCTATTAGCAAGAATAATAGTATTCAGTTTTCATATCTCCATTGGGTTTTCTGTTGCCAGCAGTACTACCAGAAGTAAATAAAGGGGGAGAAGAATGACACTAGGGAGAGCTCGTGTTTATCTGTTGAGTGTTGAGGTTAGACAGAGTGTCAGCTGGTGATATGACAACCTGAGAATACAGAAATAACAATTCCTTCAAGCCTTTTTCCGCATTTATTGTTCACTAAAACCTGAATGTAAACAAATATATCATGACCTGTCTGTTAGATGATTAATCCCCAAAAATATAAACTTTTAGGAAATTTTTTCCATATACAGTAATGACAAGCATATAAGTTAATTCATTTAGTGCTATTTCACAATTTAGTTATACTAATTGTGATAAAAAATTTAAAGTCAATAGTTTAAAATTAAATTTGTTTTTAAGTGCCAAAGTTGGCATTCCAAAAGGCCTTTTATAATTTCTTAAATTTTTTTCTAGCATCGAATCGAAAAAAAAAAACAAGTTTAGTGCCATGTAGTTTTTAATTTTACATAAATCGCGTCAGTTTTTATGCAGATAGAGCCAATAAAATGAAAGGGTTGACGACATCATAGCAGTGGTCTGCTATTTTAATGGAGTGTCATACTTCTCCCCCTTTATTTATTTCTGGTATTACTAACTTAATAAAATCACAGCATAGTGACAGCAATATTTTTATTACAATTAAATTTTGCAATTTATCTCTGCCGATAAAAATTAGCAAGAAAGCATTCTGGGTGGAATATGTCCCGTACCCATTCTTTAGAAATATTTGAGACCGCAATTACCAAAAACATAAAATCTGTCACAGAGTTTTGTTAGTAGCGTATGACTGACAACCATCTCCCTACTTTTATTTCGTAAATATTTCATAAAAAATGCACAAAATTTTGAGAAATCTACATTGAGTTGTAAAAGATTTTTGTTAAAAAATATTCTCTAAGCAAATGAAGAGTGAATGTTTTGATGCTGCGTTGTGTGGTTACCATAAAAGTAATTTTTACACATATAATTATTAAAAAAATAAAACTTTATTTAGCGAACAATCCTCTTTTACCCTTTTTTCCCCCAACAATCTTGGTTTTTTATTGCTGATAAAGAATTCCATTTCTTCTTCGTAAGCTTCATCCTCCATTGCAACGTACGCTTTAGGCTCGCACAAATCCCCATACGAGCCAAAAAAGTTCTTGTACCCACCATCGATTAAATACATTTCCGGATAATGTAAATCGGGATAATCGTTTACATCCCTGTCTTTATTCCGGAGACTGCGATACAATTTCGGCCCACGAACTTGTGAAAATTCACAATGGAAAATCACGATCCTATCCTTCAAATCCTCGAAAAATTCTTCTTCCAACATATCTTCATTGTAAACATTCTTGGCACCGACTATGTGACCACCTTCGTACTCGTACGGATACCGGCAATCGACGATGACGTAGTTTTTCCCCTGTAAATCGATGTCACCTTTCAGCAGGCTTGCGACAGTGTCGACGGAGATCGATTTCACGCCGAAGTGTTTGTCGTTTACTACTGGAAGGATGTGCGGGCGACTTAAATCTCCTATCAAGTTTGGTTTTTCCGTGGAACTCGAATTATTCCTTTTCAGCATAATATCGTCCGCTACGGAATTACACCGTTCAAACTTCTTCAATTTGCTGGATTCCCGCGTTAAAGTTCGTTTTTTTAAGTTTCTACGTTTGTTTCCGTAATTTACCGGAGTGAAGTTGTTGCTGCTTGATGCTCCATGTTTAATTGGAGAATTAATCAGTTTTCCAAAAGTGGACGGCGAGTCGAAGAAAGGATCCTGGCAATCGAGTGGGTCGATATCCTCTTTCCCTACATAATTTTTTGACGAAAAGATTTCGTTGCTAAAGGAAAAATTTTGTTTTGGTGTACTTGGTGATATGGACATGCGTTCAAGTTCTCGATTCAACACGGGTGTGTCTGACGGCGATGTAATTGAAGCCATTTTTTTCGTGGAGACGGTGTTGTGTCCTGGACGAATGTGTTTGCTTTGTGATCTATCTACCTGACTAAGGTCAACAATGACAAGAAACGGATAAGGATTTAATTTAAAGCATGGTGTCTCGGACCACGAGATTTCGCGAGATTTGGGGAGCGAGATTAGGCGACTTTCAAGGACCCTCTGGTGACCAAATATTGAATTAGCGATTTTTTTAAGCGACAAGAAAATAATTGCTACTTTTGGGCGACTTTTGTTCTCAAGAAAATTTTTTTAATAAATTTACCAATTTAGCCAAGTTTTGAATGGTTTTTTGTCCCCAACCCTTACAACAACTCAAAATCTATTCGAGTTCTCTCGAAATATTAAAAATTATGACAATGACTTTCGCAATGAAATGACTTGTCAGTTGTCACCTGACAATAATTAATAAAAGGTCGAAATCTAACCATAAATCCATACTATACAATACCAAACACTCCGACATCTTACCTCAACTTCACACTAAACTTTCCATTAAAATCAAAGCCTTGTCAAGCTGACGACAAATTCATTCCAACCACAACATTCACAAACAAAAAAAAAATTGTCAATTCTTAGGACGCCTAAAAGAAAGTAATTTAGACATTTTGTACCTGTGGGCCTTAATGGCATTAAAAATTAGTTATTCTCAATTTACTAAATTTTTACATAATTTTTTTATGGAGAAATGGACATTGCATTAAAATGATTAAAATCGTCTGTAATTTCAAAGTAATTTCTGATGGAACGATATAGGAAAAAAAATTACGCATGATTTGTCTTTCAAACCAGTAGATGGCGTTAGGTACTCATGTCATGTTGTCGATGGCACCTCGGGTGGCACACCGCCTCAACCTCAATGCCATGTTATTCTGATGAAGAATTTGTAATTAAAAACAGTATTTGGAATTTTGCTTTTGGATTAAAAGCTGAAAAACAGGCTTTGATTTTAAAAAAAAATTACTGCACTTACACTTTCTGTTAATGTTGAATTTACTTTTCACATCACTAGATGGCAGTTAGTGTGAAGATATTCAAGTTTTCCCTCAGTTTCAAAAAGTTTTTATTACAAATACAAAAAAACATTTTACACACACACATTTATTGAGTAGTTTACACATTAAATATAAGAAAAATAATATTTTAACAATTATTATTGTCCATTTTATCAACAAACTGCAATCCTTATTTTTTAAATTAAAATATAAACAGTTAAAGCATAACTACATTAAAAAAAATAGAATTAAAAAAAAATTGCATTTTTTTAACACTTAATTCCCAATATTAATCCCCATATTCATCATTAATAAAAACAATTATTACAACAACCATAAAAAATCACCCATATACTCCAAAAATAAAACCCCAACTGTGCCAAACCACAGTAACTCAACTCAATTTAATAAAATAAAAATTTACAACCAAAGATTGAAAACGAACATTCATTGCATTCCCACCTAAACAAAAGCAAAGAACTCTGGAATTGCTTATCTCCACTAAGAGGGGGAGAGAGATCGAGGAAACATCGAAGGAAACCCAACAAGAACCACTTCTCTTCATTTCACTGCCCTCAAGACCTTAGATCTCCCCTTCTGATTTCCCGCGCGTTGCCCCCTGCTGCCACCAATGGAAAACCTTGACTAACACAACAGCTGAAGGAGTGGCATCCACTTAACAACTCGCGCTCCATTGGCCAAGAAAACGACACAAATTCTTCCCACACCAGCACCACACACGGCACTCACTGACTCACTCACTCACTCGGGAGCAACCAGCTCGCAACAAACACTCGCTTAAAACTCCCGAAAACGAGTCGGGAATTTGGACACTCAAACACCCCGAGAGCAATGTTGCTCCTCGCTGTAGCCTTCCTGCTGACCGCGGGGCCCGTGACAGGCCTCTCGTCGACATGCGACCCCATCCGCATCGAAATGTGTCGCGGATTAGGATACAATGTGACCAGCATGCCGAACCTCGTCGGCCACGAACTGCAACAAGACGCGGAAATGCAACTACAGACATTCTCGCCGCTCATTCAATATGGTTGTTCGAGTCAGCTGAGACTGTTTCTCTGCTCGGTCTACGTTCCGATGTGCACCGACAAGGTTCCGATGCCCATCGGGCCTTGCCGCTCCTTGTGCGAGGTGGTGCGTTCGCGCTGCCAGCCCGTTCTGCAGGAATTCGGCTTCCCGTGGCCTTCAGCGCTCAATTGTTCCAAGTTTCCCCCTGAGAATAACCAAAACCACATGTGTATGGTGGGACCGGGAGAGGAGACGGCGGAGAGAGACCCATTCTTCCCCCCATACGCCGGCCGGAGACCGTACGGAGGCGGACGGCAGCGAGCGGGACATGTGCCGCAGTACCCGACCAAACCCGCCGTGGCTCCCGCACGTCCGAACTCAGTTCTGCCGGCGCAGGATCCGTGTTTGCAGTACAAAAATGGGGAGATGTACGTGTATGTCAACAGAACTGAACGCTGCGTGCCCATGTGTCACGCGAATGTGCTGTTTCGCAGCGAGGATAAACAATTCGCCGAAGTCTGGGTGGCAGTTTGGGCCATTTTGTGCTACCTGACGACTTTCATCACCATCCTCACGTTCCTCATCGATTCTTCCCGCTTCAAATTCCCAGAACGTCCAATCATCTTCATCGCCATCACCTACAACCTCTACAGCATCGGCCACCTGGTGCGTTTCGGCGCCGGCCGTGAAGACATCGCCTGTCTCGCGGCTGACGTGCGCGGCAGCCAGGTGTTGGTGCAGGAGGGACTGAGCAACACAAATTGCGTCATCGTGTTTTTATTACTCTACTACTTCGGTATGGCGTCGTGCGTGTGGTGGGTGATACTTTCCCTCACTTGGTACCTGACCCAGGGACTCAATTGGAGCCACGAATCGATCGAGAGACACAGCAGCGTATTCCACGTGTTCGCTTGGGGCCTTCCGGCGGCTCAGACGATCGCCGCGTTGGTGATGCGCGTCGTGGATGCTGACGAACTGACTGCCACGTGTTTTGTCGGGCAGCAAAGCACGTTGAGTTTGTTTATTTTCGTGCTCGTGCCCCAGTTTGTGTACCTGATTTTCGGGGCTGGATTTATTCTTGTCGGTTTCCTGCGCACGAGAAACCGCAGGAAATCGATCATCACGTCGAAAGCTGAGGTTTTCCTCTTCCGAATCGGGATTTTCAGTCTTCTATACATGATCCCTGCCGTTTGCGTGTTTGGGACGAACGTTTATGAGTATGCCAATAGGGAGCATTGGTTGAGTGCGGGGAGTGTGACACAGCCAAATTTGGAGGTGTTTATGTTGAAGATTTTCATGACTTTGGTGATTGGGATCACAAGTGGGATGTGGATTTGGTCCAAAAAGACTGTCGATACCTGGCAACGGTTAGGAAAGAGACTTCTTCATAAAAAACAACCGACACCAGCGTTTTTACTGCCCGTTCCTGGGAAACACGTGATTGTTATAGAAAATCGCATCAAGCTGCCACTTGCCAAAAATGGGAGCGAAACTGCTGTTTGAGTTTTATTTTTTTTAAATTTAGTTTTGTTTGCACTTAATGCCAAATTAAAGTATGGATGAATAGCCCAGTGGGTGACTCAAGGCAAGAAATGGTTCCTATAAGTGACGTATCATGTATTTCAGAACCTTGTCATCAGTTTTTCTTTAAAATACAAACAAAAATTTAAAATATCAAATTTTGAATTTGATTGAATTTATTATTTGTAAATAAGAATTCCTATGTACAGTTTTTTAACAAAAAAACAGTTTTGTATCATTATTCATTACTGCTTATATTATTTTTGTAAGATTAAAAAAAAAAAATCACACCAAACATATTGTTTTCTTTTTATTTTACCAGGGGAAATGTTTTATTTTATTACCTGCTTGGGTTATTATGATTTAACAACTGAGTTTGACCGTCATAAAGCGATGAAAGAACCTCAAAGTACTCAATTGCTTGCAGGAAGAAGCGAGAAGTTAGTAAGAGAAAAACAGTGTTGGTCTTTGTGCTCATGTCGACGCATTAGAATGATCGCTTATTACATTTTAGGATTTTAATTATTCATTCAAGGGTCAGATTTATACACTACGAGCTGTGTTGAGACAAGTCAATAAACTTTTAGCTATGTTTGGTCACGAGGGTCAAGTGTAATCGATTGCTCTTTCGAGTGAAATGGATTTTTCGAGTGATTTAAATGATGAAATGTTACATATGGAAAAAAAGTTCATCTGGTTTTAATAACGCAGTTAAGTAGGACTTAATTTAAAACATGTCCAAATCAGTGGTGCACATCACAGAGGAAATGTAACTTTAATGAGGGTCATCACTGCACCGTTATTATCCTTATCGCTTCTCCCTCTCTCCCTAATTGCAAGTCTCGAAGTTTTTATCTAAAAACAACATCGAGGATTCAAAATGGAAGCTTGAGTCCATAGCAGGGTCAGTAAAAACATTATCGGACATCACTAAAGATGATGTCAGTTGTTATGAACGTTTTATTTACTGGAATTTTTCCAGGGCATTGGTTTTGAATCCATTAAAAAAAATAGAATCGTTTGCATCTATTTAGATGGCAATTTCGAATTTCTGAATTTTTAATTTGGTAGAAAAAATATTTTAATAGAAAAAAATTGATATTTCAATTAATTAATTGAATACTTGTGTTTTTAATTTGAATAATGTCAATTACTGGTTGAATCTCGATATAACGAACTCAAAGAGACCGATGTAATGAGTTTTTAATGTCGAGAAATACAGATAATTTATTTTTTATTACGAATTTCGTCATTAATCGAAGTCTTTTTGACTTTTTCCACCTCAGATTTATTCGGGGTTGTGTTCAAAACTGTCGATCTTTGAAATAGCCGTGAAAATATCTCGAGGTTTCTAAGCAAAATTTAACTGAGAAAATTGAAAAAATTGTAAGAATTGTCATTCTTAGCTAAAATTTGTCTTAAAACGAGAGAAAACTGATTTCCAGAATACAGATGAATTTATTCGGAAATTTATTTACCCTATTTAATTTTTTATTTGAATTTTTTTTAATTAAAAATAAATTTAAAAATTTTGTAATCATGGATTTCGTTATAAATGGCTTCGTTATACGAGGTTCAACCTGTATAGTAAACACAAAATATTACTTTTTGTTTTCTTCGAGGATAGAATGGGGGTGGGGGTGTCCAGGCGCCACCTGTGACTGATTGCTAAACGAGGCTTAAGCTGCAAGTTGAAGGGTTTTGTCGACTTGTCACTCGACCGATCCTATCTCCACAAGTATTTCGACTTTTATTCCAAATCGAGGAGAGGAGTGAGTGCACTCCAACGTTGTGACTTGCACGCAAAATGAGGCATGTGTGTTTGGTATTCGCAAGGAACAAGAAAAAGATGTTTGTTTAATGAGCCGAGGTGAAGCCTGAATTAATGATGACTTCAAAGGCGCCAACATATCTATGTAAAAACACCTGCGCGAGATGCCTTGTTGGATACATATGACTAACATTTATCGATTAAAGACGACCAACCAATGACCAAACCACCAAAAACAACTTTAATCAAAATATCAAATATCTATAAACATTCATCTAAAGGTCAATTTTATCAAAACAAACTCAAAGAACAAAAAAAAATTGAGTGATAAAGTGGATTTTCCACAAAAAAAAAAACAAAAACAAAGAAACAAAAAAAACCATTCTCAGACGTTTACCCAATCTCTGTCACTCGGTTAAATTCTTCAAACCATTGTGTGACTTCAGAACAGAAGACTCTTGTCACCCGAGCGTCGCCCCAAATCACTCAACTCGATTGTCCTGGCCCCCTATTGAGATAATCACCGCATTTTTCCAGGTGTCCAGCTAACGAGAACAAGAGCAAACACTCCCAAACTATGTGATTTGCCCGAGTTTTTGCGGATTCCGGTCGTCGTGCAAACATTTAAAATTCCTTATAAAAAGGACACTTGCTTCCGTTTATTTCTGCAAGGCAAGGCAGCTTGCTAAGAGAGAAAATTCAGCGTGGAAAATACCTCTCGACTTCCCCATGGCTGGGGAACCGGTTTAGAGGCAACCAAAGTGGCTGGAAAAGGGGGTGGGAATGTGCAAAGAACTGAGAACTGAGCACCAGCTGATAAATGCGGTGAATTTAAGTATGTAATTCCGTTTCGCAAACTACCCAGCGTGAAGGCCTTACATTTTCTTAACAAGGAGGCTTGTAATTTCCATTTTTTATGTTTAATGTTGATATAATACTTGCGAATTTTTTTTTGAGAGTAGGAGAGAATGAGTTTCCTATCTGTATAAAACAAACACTCAATCATGGGTGACAGCTGGGAATTAAAAAAAATTAAATTAATAACGGCGCTTTGAGTTAAATCAACACTTGTTTTTCATTGTAATTAAATGGAAATTTTTTTTTCGGGTTAAAGGGGAGAAGGAAAAAATTGTTGTCGTTGAAAGGACCCTGGAAATCCAAAAGCCTAAATTGTATATGTTAAAGTGACTATAGCCTTTTCTAGTTGTTTAAGTGGAACTAAATAAAAAGTGACTGGAGTTTAAATCCATGATTACTAAATTCCACTTAGGAAAATTAAACTTAGAATTCAATAGGTACTTTTAATCTTAGGAATAAAAGTGAATTCTCTCACTTCTGACGCACTATTTCCATCTTCTTACTTTAATACGTGTATTGAGAAAAGTTGTGACGTCAAAAGTGACAAAAACACACATTTCTACAATGCATAGTCACAGATTTAAAATTTAGTCACTTTTCACTTAGCCCAAATTAAATGACTAGAAAATGGCTACAACTATAGCTTTTTAGTCACTTTAAATGCATAAACGAAAGGCTTTTGAATTTCTACTGTATAAAATAGACATTTAACCAACCGTAAAATAGACATTTGACAAACTTTAGTCATTTCTGCCATAAGTGTATAAAATTTAGACTCTATTTAGCCACTAAGGGCCGATTGCACCAACGATAGTTAAGTCTTAAACTGAGTTTAAGTATAGAGGATCCT